>JAEANM010000330.1:0-38357 GCA_017656035.1 Myanophis thanlyinensis | reverse complement strand
AAATAGTTTTCGAGAGACCCTTTGTATCTTGGATTTTTCTTAACATGAAGCATTCTTATCTAGAGGTACCACTGTATGTAAAAGTGGTGCATGAGAATAAATGAGCATTAGGATAAGAACGAAAAGAAGCAATAATGCAGCTTCACTCATTTGTCCTAACATGGATATATATATATAAAATTGAGAAACAGTTTTCAAACATAATTAAACTGAACCTAGAACAGGCCTGGCCATGAACTTATTAGAAATGTAGAGTGCTGTGAATCATGAAATCATGTTTTCTATTTTAATTCTGGCACATTAAAAATAGACACTATCACAGGTTGCCGCGTTCCTTCCTTTAGTTCTTTAATTAGTGCTGTGCCTGAGCCAAACTAGAGAAAGAATCCCAAGTTCCAACCAAGTTACAGGGAATATTAAGCACAATGCTATCTGATGGGGCCCCTCCTCCACCAACAGAGGAATGGAGGGAGCACAGTGTCTGCCAGGTGTATTTACTGATTAGCAACAATGTCCTCTACAGCACCAACCTTTTGACTCTAGTGGCCATTGTTTAAGTACATACAGAATGCAACTTAGAGACATCATAATCTGAAATGAAAATATTAGGGAGACCCAAGAATTTGACATTAATTACGGTAGCAGGAAATGTTTAATAGGGGCATTAGAGGTAGCCCTTGGTGAGGAGCTGCAGCAGCAGCTCTTGACCATGTCATTTTATTTCATTATTTTTAGCTGCCTGGTTTGCATTTAAACTACATGGCAGTGTAGCATGTGTATTTTTTAAATATGCACAAATGATAAGAGCCTTTAGACATGGGCTGAGAAAATAAATTCAGATTCAATGACCACTGATGCTTTACTGGGAATTGCAAATCATCTCATCAGCACTGGCTCATGTAATCTCCAAGAACTCAGTATCTTAGTTGGTTGGGGTTTCTGTCCCTCTCTCTCTTTTGATGTTGAATATTCCTTTTTTCATACAACACACTAAAATAAAAGGTGGCTAGTTTCTGTTTGGTTCAGCCGATTGTATAGATTCATTTCACTTCATTTGTAAACCAAGATTTATAGTTTAGTGCATTTGCTGATCAAATCAATTATATTTTGCAAAAGAAATATAGTCAAGTTACAATCTCACCTAATGTATGAATTCTGTCTTGTTTAAATCTTGTGAAAGCATATAAAGTTTCTTTCCATTGCCCCCCCCCCTTCCAATTATGAAATCAAAAATTATGTGTCTTGGGCATATGTACTTTTCTTATCTATTCCATTAGTAGCTCTCAGAGCAAATATTCCCTGTTCAAAACATGGCTGCAGCAAATATACCAATTCCAGACACTATAAATACAGAAAAATATAAACTTTCTTTGGTATATTTTATTAGGAGATGAACCTTTGTTATCCCTCAACATTGTTGAGCTCTATTTTTCATTAGCATGAAACAACTGTAATTGTCATAGATATTGGTTGTTATAGTCTATCCAAATCTGAAGGATCAGATACTTCACCTTAATCTATTCATTCAATTCAATTCAATTCAATTCAATTCAATCCTTTATTGTTCATGCACAACATATGTGCAGCGAAATTGAGTGAGCCTCCATCAGTATAATCACACAAAACACAGAAACACAGAATGCATTCAGATATAGAATACTTCTCCAGACTTATAAATAAATCCCTAACCCCAGGAAATGCTCGGGCTGGCACATTTCCACATACAGATATACAGACATACACACACACACACACACTATTCAACCGGTATGTACATTTTGCTCCTTGCACTGTCACTATGACTCTGTTATATTAAGTCTAGTCATGGTGTTATGTGGCATTTAGAAGTCGGACGGCTCATGGATGGAAGCTGTTTTTCAGCCTATTTGTCCGGCTGGCTATGCTTCTATATCTCTTGCCTGATTGTAGAAGTATGAAGAAGTGCTGTCCAGGGTGAGAGTCATGTCTCAAAGGTACAATCTTTGGGACAACCATGATCTGTGTGATTGAGAATCTCCATAGATATTAATCTATATATATTTTTCATACTAAATCAAAGACTTAAGAGCCTGATTCTGGCATTCCAGGGCCCTGTTCATTGGCATATCTGCATTACCATTGTTTTCTCTATCTGATCTCTATCAAGCAGTTGGGGGGGGGGGGAATGACTTTATTTCTGGCAATTCAGAAACATTGATAAAAAATGAAATTCACTCTCTACTCTGAGCTACTCCAGGCCTTGCAGTAACAAAAACAAACTAAAAATTCTAAATTTATTCCACGGTAAAAAAAAAAAAAAAAAAGAACAATCTACTTAGCTTTCCTTATCATCATCCATGTTTTAGTTTGCACTGAATGTATCTACCGGTAGTTAATGGAAAATCTCATCAGTTCTTCTAAAGGACGGGGTGGGTGTCAGATCCTAGGGTACGATAAAATCTTACCTATTATCATGTCTAGTCATGTTTTCCTAAAAGCTATGCTGTTGTATCAGGTATTATCCTGGTTTATAGAAGGTTCTTTCTGCAGGTGCTTTGCAGGCTAAATGTTTTGAATCAACCTATGCAATTTGTGGTTAGGAAACTACAGAAACAAAGTCTGGGTTCTGTTCTGCCCATCCCCCCTCCCAATTACTTTGAAATTAGTTCCTCTTTCTGGCAAATCATACTTTGTTATTTGCCATTAAATCTGAATATTTTAATTTCAATTTTCATATCCTTGCTTCCTAAAGTTTCTTTTATTAATGGAGGCAAACAGAGAATGAAATTTTCTAACCGAAGGCTTAAAATGAAAAAAAAAAATGATTTCAGCTTTCTGACCAAAATTGATTATAAAACTTGACAAGAAATATAGGTTGCTAGTGCAGAAAAAATATTGTTTGTAACAGTTTTATCCTACCCGATGCTATTCAAATATGTTGGAATCCCTAAACACCTAAAAATTCCATGTTGGAGAAATGTCATTTTATGCCAGTCTTCCTCAACTTTGGCAAGCTGAAGATGTGTGGACTTCAAGTCCCAGAATTCCCCAGCCAGCTGCTGAATTCTGGGAGTTGAAGTCCACACATCTTCAGCTTGCCAAAGTTGAGAAACACTGATTTATACCATAACCGATGGTGGTCATTGAACTCTGCCTTTATCTTGGTTCAGATTCCAAGTCATATGGTTTTTGCCATTTAGCTGTAAATGAATGAGTTTTGCCTAGAATGTTAAAATGCTTGCTTGGCACATGCTTTTCAAGGTCAAGCTAATCCTGGATTTAAAAAATCAGGAAATAGTATATTTTTAAAAATATAAAACTGAACTCACATTCCTAGCTCTTATTTCTTTCCCTCTTTTTAAAAAGGGACACAGTATTATTGGCTACATATATTCTCCCTCCCACCCCCTTTCACACACACATACAAAACCTTTATTGTCAGTCACTGTGGAATTAGTGTTGTCATTCTTGCTGAATTTTAATGTTCAACTGATTATCGGTTTTGATTCACAAAATGTGTGAGAAAGATATGCATGTATACTCAAAGTGTGACTCAGTATTTTAATTGCTGGTATAAATTAATATGCATTTGGCAACCACAGATAGCTTTTTTTCCTTGTGTAACACCTATAAAAACGCTGTAGCAAGGGTTAGGCTTGCTTGGTTTACAGACACTGCGGCTTTAGTTTATGATGCAAAACAACACTTACATTTTTTTTTTGCTTTTGCTGTAATAAAACATGCATTAAAAAAGAACTTTTGCTGGACAGTAGCAAAAGGAACTAATCTTACCTGGCAGGCGGACAAGGGAAGCCAGTTCTGGCAAAGATGTGCTGAAGCACTTTTCTAATCAATAAACATTTGCTGAAAGTGTCAACTGCTTGCAGAGAATAGCTGGCATTTTAGAAAGTCATGGAATACGTGCCTTTATCATCAGCAGGAGAGGAGAAGGGAAGAAAGGCTACGTTGCCAAAAAAGAAAAAAATGACACTACTGCAGGACAGAAAGGAACAATAAGACCTTCCCAAACAGGAAAAGTGAAGCTGTCCTCACCTTCTCATCCCCAGCTAGTATGGTCATAGAACAACACTGATCTTGTTCAACACATTAGCATCTTATGTATCTTTTGTCTGTTTCTGATCAAAAATACATAGCAAAATACACAACAAAATAATGAAATCAACAATTTGAACGAAAATAAATACTAGGCTCTCTTTATGTTGGGGAAATGGCTGCTAGAAAAATGATGATGCCACAGCCACTGGGTTATAGGAAGCAGAAAGAATTTATTCCATGAATACTAATGATACTACGAATGAGGGTACTGTATGCTTCCACACAAAAAATCTCTCTCTTCCACACAAATTCCCTCATGATAATTTAAATTTGGATAATCTACTGCCCAGCATATCTTTTACTTTACAAGAAATCCCTTGGCTTAATGCCAGGGAAAATTGCCCCCGGAGATCCGGACCATCATGGATCTATGGACCTTCCGGTGCGCAATAAAAACCTATTTGTTCCAACAGGCCAGTCTGGCCTAAGTACTATTGGTTAGTGGTTTTAAATTAGTTTTTAAATCAGTTTTTTAAATTTGTAATTTTCTAACTTTTTAAATTTTTAAATTTCTAATCTTTTACATCAGGTTTTTAATTTGATCGGCCACCTAAATTAGTTAGTTTTAATTTGTTTTTAACTGTCATCTATTTTGTATTTCTTTTAGACAGCTGTACACCGCCCCGAGTCCTTCGGGAGAAGGGGCGGTATAGAAATTAAATAAATAAATAAATAAATAAAAATAAACAGTTCTATGAAATACTGAACTGAAAATATCAAGCTTCTTATATCTCAGCATTGATTTTTTTCCTTCATGTATTCACAAGAAAGGGTATTAAAGGGTAATTTAATAATAATAATGATCTTAGCTTTCCTAAATGAAAATCCACCAGAAGAGAATAGCATTAGTGTGTCTCTAGTTAGGAGAGGCTAGCAATTTATCTCAAGTTTATCAGAGCAAAGTTCGCTATTTGAAAGGACATTCATTGAAGTTTACGGCTACCAAGTTTTAACTTTAGGGCAGAACTGGCCATCAAGGATTTTAATCACAATCTTTCCAATTATTGTTAAGATTTATTTATTTGATTTCTATAGCTGTGTATCTCAATAAGTGACTCTGGGAGGCATATGTCATAGAACATCAAAACAAATTAAAAGCAATTCAAATATATATGGAAGCAAGTAGAACTATAACCATGGATGTTAATATAGGTAAGCAATTTGATCCTTGACACACCTGGGGCGCCAACCTGGCCACACAACCAAGTCTTCATGGACTTAAGATGCTTTATTTCCTGAAAATGTAACCATTTTTAAATGACCATGTATGAACACAAATTAATTAAAGAACCATAGAGTTGGAGTGACCATGAAGGTCATCTGCTCTCTAAGACTTGATGAGAAATGAAAGGAGGAAAAAGTTCATTCAAACACATCCAATTTTCTAAAGCTTTGCTCCTTGATCAGGAGCTATAAGATTAAAAAAAAAATTTCACAGGCTGATCATATTTAAAAACTCCTGCCCTAAAGCAACTTTATTCTTCTCTGCCTGATGGAGAACTCATACTTCATTTGGCTGCCTATTCTACCATGAGCCCATTTATTCTGGTCCTGCCTTCTACGGCAATACTGTGCAGATGTCTGCTCCCTTTTCTATGTGACAGCCCTTCAGATATTTAAATTTAAGATATGCTGATCTTTGAAAATAACAAGTGCAAATCTGCTTGTGCTTTTGAAAAAATATGCATTCTTCCTTTATTGGTTTGGGTAAAACACTATTAACACTAAGAGCAAATTCTCACAACATTTTATGTTTTATTTAAATGCAGCCTCCTTCTCCTCATTCCTTGGCGCATAATGGAGTCTTTGCTTCTCTCATTTAAAAAGTAAATACTGAAACCCAAAGAACTAATGAGGTTTCCTTCAGAATTGCTATCCATGTTTCCTTCATCGTGGTTAGGGAAGTATGGTCCTCCAGATGATGCAATAAAATTCCCTACCTAGCACAATCAATGTTGAAGGACACTAGTTGTTATGATAGTGGTGATTATTTGTTATAGCTGACATCCTGATTATTCTGAAGAGCTTAAGGCAGCTTTTAAAAAAATGTCCTTTCATTTCTCCCTTCTGCTACTCCCTGGGATGTGGGCTGGCCCAAAGACACCAGCGAGCATCCATAACTGAGGGTTGATTAGAATTTGGGAATTCCCAGTCCTAATCTGACATCTTAATTGCTATGTTGCATTACTGTGTAAACAACCTATGGAGAAGAATAGATTCTTTATTCTTCCCTTTGAAAAGCTGGAATACTATGTTGATACTTTTGGACTGCAACTAACATTAATCAAAGATATTCTATTTTGAAAGTCATGCAACATAATCTTCAATAACACCTGAATCAAGCTCAGTACAAAATTTCCACAAGTCAGTTATTGTATATCTCTGGAAACAGGAACTCTAAATTAAGCCCAGTAGGGGTGCTTGTACAACAGCAGACTGTGCACATAGTGTCATTATAACTTCCTCTTGTCTGAATTTAGGTCATAAAAACCATAGCTGTAGCAGGAAACTCACTTGTAGAATAACACTATCAGGCTGGTTAAAGTTGGGAGCACTTGATCTGGTACTAGAAGGACCTTGAGTTGCGGGCCACAAACCTAGGAGTTTCCTTCCGCAAGTCAGGACTCTGGGAAGAAGAGAAAAGAAAAACACAAACTCGCTGATAGCCGATTCTGATCCTTTATAAAGCACAATATTAATTTAGGAGAGGAAACAATTCCAACAAAATCTACCAAAACAAACTCAAACTTTCTTATACTGACAATATTAATGTTACTGTTTGAAAGAAGGTTCATTAAAGAGGTCGTTAAAGAGCTATAGAAACAGACGTTTAATCCAACTTTGTTGAATATAATTATTATTTGCAAGTGTAGATGACCAATATTTATTTGTTTACTTAGAATCGTGGAAATGGAACCCAAATGAAGTATCTCCAGAAAATGGTGGTCCAGCTTTTGTAGAACATATTCAGCTGAGGAAAGCTCTCCCATTCTTTTGGTAATTTGGCTCCACTGTTGAACCAATTTTATCAGAAGAAAGATTTTCCTAACATTTAACAAGTTTTTCCCAATTCTGTAAATTGACAGATATTTATTCTTTGATTTTATATTATACAGGACAAAATCTAAAAATAATATTGGATTACTTTTGCAGCAAAAAACATAACACGGGAATGTTGGCTGCTACATTTATATCTCTTGGGTAATCACACAGTCATTTGAGCTATCCTGCCCAGTTTTCTCTGGGCCGCTGTTTCTTCCTTGAAGGGATAGTTACCAACAAAATAGATCCAGATCAGAAGTAGGTAACTTGATGCTTGTAGGAACTAACATGCCCCCAAATGTTTTTCTAGAATTCACCAGGCTTCCTGACACATCTAATTTTGTAAAATATTTTTAAAAAGAAAAAAATAACTAGGAAAACTTCCTATTTCTCTGAGGAATGTCTCTTGGAAATTGATAAGAATAATTAGTAAATTAGTAAGAGGGGCTAGTCCAGTAAAGTATTGTTTTAGGAATGACCATCCCAACCAGTATGGCTATTTTATGGATAGGTAAGACTCTCTTGGCAATCTTTTCGTGGATCACGTACACTCAAACTCCTTACGTATCCCCATATATGTGGCTTAGGTGTTAAGCAACAAAAGGCTAACAATTAATAGGAACCATTGGGTCATTTATTATTTGAAAGTTTGATTCCATTCACCAATGATTAAATTAAAAATAAGGTATTAAATCATGTCCTTCCCCCCCCCCCTTCATATCAATGTATCTAATGAATATATCTGATTATCTGTATACAATATGCATTCACATGCCAGTGCAAGTTAATATTTTGGGATGAGTTGAACTCTAATTGGTGGAGAGTTTTTTCAGAGTTTTGCAACCAGATTCCTTTTCTATGCTTGCTATAATAGAGTAATATAATGAACTCCTTGGAATTAATCTCAAACTGATGTGCTGAAAAGCTGCACTGTTTATCCTCAGTGGAGTTCACTATTTCTCCCACTGAAGTAATAGGAGCAGGCACACTTACTGGCGAAAGTTGAATAGAGGGGTAGTGACCCAGCCCAGAGCTTCTGGAGTGCGGCGCTGCTTGTTTGTCTCCGAAGAGCTCCCAGGAGGTGGGACTGGAATAGCGTAGAGTGTGACTGTTAGAAGAGTCTCTCGTGGCAGACGATTCATTTGAACTGGGAAACATATCCTGAAAGCGATTACAATAAATTAGCTTAAAATTATAGATTCACACTATTTTTTTTAAAAAAAGCAATGCTCTATTGAATTTCCACTCCTGAATTTTCATCACAGAAAATAATTATCTCACTAGCTGCTCACAGAAGTCCCAGGACTGGGGAACCTATGGTCCTCCAGTTGATGCTGACTTAAAGTTCACAGTACATTTGGCCATCCTAGAAGGGTTTCATAAAGTTGTAGTTCAGCAGCTTCTCAAGAATCACAGATTCCAGACCCCTGCATAGTCCGATTTCCATTTTACTATACAGATATATAGCTGATATTTAAAAAGAGCATATAAAAGGCCTCTTTCATAACCATCACAGTTCAATCAAAATATTCAGTTTTGTTCCTTATAGCATCAACCTTGTGAACTCTCAAGTTTCTTCTTTCCACTATGTATTCAAAATAGTGATTAATCTGTGTCTATACATATGCATTGGGGTATGTGTGTAATCATGTGTATATGTGTGTTATGTATGTGTAGGGGTTGATATATACTTTCTTTTGAGAGCAGGCAACAGAATTTCATTTTTAATGTGTGTCAGTGTGCTCAAGGTAAAAAATGATAATAAAGGTTATCTTATCTATCTTATCTTAATCTAATTTTTTATCCATAATTCATCTCTGCTAGGTTTATGTTCCCCTTTATTCCCTCTTCCTTCCTTCATTCATTCAATGGCCACTGGAAAAAATTAGGGAGGCTTAGACCAAATATAATTCATTATTCAAATCTGGACCCTTATACATATGAGAGAACATGAATAAATGCCATTTTATCTCTCTTGTCTAAGCCACTTCCTTAGCTCAGTGGCTATAGGGAACCAAGCCTCACTTGAACTACTAACCTTTATTGTTATTCCTTGGGTTTCAAAGTGTTAAGTAACACTTCAAACAACTGAAATGCAATAAACCAATTAGCACTGGAGATGAAATAATCATGTAGAAGTGTCAGATCATAGTATTTTTAGTGGATTTCAGTGCAACATATATCTGACAAATTAGACTTTTGTGGACTATGTTGTGTTCTAATTTTATGATCTCTTTTGTGACTCTGAAGATCATTGTTTGGTGAAGATGCTGAGAAAGTTCAACATTTCCTAAATAAAAAGAAAATAGTTAAACCTGTTTCAGTCTGCCATGTATATATGTTAGCTGGCAGGTCCCAACGCTAAAGACATGACAATTGCAAGCAAGTGCTAAGGCAATATGGCCTGTTTTGGCTTCCTTTTAGCAAGCCTTCTAAAATATGTACTTGTACTTTTCCTTTTAATTTCTCACAGTATCCCCCAGTTTAACATTGTTCTGGAACTTATTCTCTATTGGATATGTTGGCTAGAGAAATCTGGGTGTTACAGGTTTCTAATCTTGGGAGCACTCAGGCTGAGGAAGGCTGCTCTGGAACACTGCAACGTATTAAATGGCAGGATAGGCAGGTATCCTAAAAGATGAACGCACTGAGGCATGTGAAGTAACCTTCAGAAGCTTGTATGAAAAGCTTTCTGAAGCCAGCATTCTCAAAATTTAAGTCTATAAGTTCTCCCCTACAGGCTTAAATTGTGACAAATTCTTCTTTCCTTTTTCCATTCTCATTTGTACTAGTTAACTATAATTTTCATATTAACTTATTCAATGTATTCATGCAATTAATCTCTTTATCAAAGAATGTGTGAAGGAAAAGTAGGGCAGAGGTCTGGGACATGCCCACCCAGCCTCCAAATCATATCGATTCTTTGCTAAAACAAGAATATTTCTGGAGAATAGCTGCTGCCAAAGAAGAAATAGGTCATGCTGAAAAACTATCAGTGCTACACCAGTATCTCATTTAAGCTTCTGCTGCAAAGCAGTGGAAAAGGGGGGAGGGGGGGCAATGAGTGGGGAAAGCATGGTAAGGCAACATGACTCCTTGGCTGAAGTCATTCTATTCTAACAGAAGGAAAAAGTTAGTTCTTCATATGGAAAAAGGCAAATAAGAAAAGAAGATTTTACATATTTAGGGTTTTTCTTCTTGAGGCTCAGAAACAAAAGGCTAAATTACTAGGAAAGAAAAAAGATTTGTGTTCTTCTAGAGGCAACAATACACAGTGCAAGGTTATTAGCATCTGAACTAGAGATTTCTAATACACATACTAGAATTTATAATTGTAGTCTTATATAAAGAGCTGAATAGCTGCCGAGCCATTGAAATAAACATGACAATTATCCTCACACTTCACTATTTTGTTATTCAAAATACAGCTTAGTAGGATGAAAGTGTTGAAAGCTTTACTTTGCCTTTTTTCTATACTATTAAAATTTTACAGGAACTGAATGAATTGAAGGAAGTAATTTGATCACAGCCAGCTCCACAGCTGAATCACAAATTAATTTAAGGTTGGGCAAGTTAAGCATTCAACATTATAGCAAAGTAACAACTGCGGTATTTCATTTTAATTCAAAAAAAGATAGTTCTGCTAGTCACTAAGTCATGAAATAGAGAATCACATTTTCAAACATTTTAAATGGTGGGAAAAAATGCAGAAAATACCATTTCTTTTGCCTAAAAGTCCTGTCTTCAATAGCTGACAAGTGGTTGTTAATGCTGAAAAACTGACATGTAGCATATGCTTAGAAATATATTAATGCTACCCAGATATCAGGGGTGAGCTCTGCCATGTAAAATGGACTTTGGAGCTAAACTTCACTGAAGCCAAATTCAAATAGGAAGGAATCACCACTGCAAAAAACCTCCACATAACTCCTCTCTATGCCAAATGTCCATCTAGAGGTTTCTGGGCTGGATTAAAGGGAAGGGAAGGCACACTAACCTTCTTCCAAAGTTTCCATTCCTCCATTCTATACAGCTACTTTAAGTTTTCCAGCTGAATCCTAGGCTGAATCCTGTAGCATAAGCAGGGCCAGAGGGTACGCTTGTGCTCAGGGAAGCCTCACAGCAACCCAGAGACAGTCCAAAGGTGCTGTACAAAATACTTTCATGTCTGTAAACCCTTCTGGCAGCTAGCTAGGGGTATGCAGACACAGCTACATGGTAGGCACCTCATTCCAGCTTTTTCGCTCTGGGGGTTAATCCATTTTTAGTTGCTTGAATAAAGCACTCCTACCAAGAGAAGTCTAGGCCACATTTTCCATGGTGGTCTCCAGTGAGTCTTGAGGATTTTCTTCGCTGGAAGAGACAACTTCTAAAATTATCTCTTTTGCACCGCCTTTTCTGATGGCCTATTAAAAAATACTAAGTGTTATCTGTAGCTCAATAGTGGGCAGTAGACTTCTTGCTGCCTGAGCTATTTTTGGATCAAGTTCTGTTATCCGCCACCTTGACAACTCCAAAGTGCACTATATATCCACTGGCAGGGAGTGTAGGGTTAACAGAAGAAACCCGTCCCTCTAAGTTGCTTGGCAATCCGATATCCCTCGGAAGTTATTTTGTCAGATTCTCAAATGTAGACATCTGCCCTTGGGAAGAACTGTCCAAGCATGCAGGGTTTATTTTGCAGAATCACAAAAGCAGTTAGGGACAAATTACACTTTGCATACAGACTAGTTAGTCTGTTTTTCTGTGAGCCTATCCACCCCCCTTCACCAAAACAAAACAAAAACAGCCCCCCCTCATCTTTTAAGATCAGATTGAAGTTTGCAAACACATCGTGGACATGTGCCAAATAGCCACCGAAAGCCAGGTCTGAAGTCTCTTTCTTTGTGTTTATTGTGTTCCTCCTCTTCTAATATTGCAAGCTAGTTTCCAACAGATACTTGGCGGCAAAGCAACATGTTGGTTACCCATGTAAAAAATAAAAGACACAGAAGCCATAGCTTCATTTAAGGGTAATATGTGCTACGTGCTTTGTAGGCTTTCCCCATTTTTATTGATAGGAGATTTTGGGTTATTTTATAATACATCAATTACTTCAAAGCATGGAAGAGCAACCTCCAGTTTTCCAGCCACACAGGGCCTTCTGATTTTGTTTGTTTTTTGTATGTTTTAGAACAATTTTAGATCATAGCATAGGAATATTAGAAATAAAGTCCCATTGTAGAATTGTTTCTTATATTTGTGCCCTCAAAAAGCAGAACTGGAGCACTGTGGAAGTCCTGATGTGGAATAGAAAAATAACAGATAGAAAATAGATAACAACCCCCTCCCTATATTGCTTCTCTGCTCCTTACTACATAAAGCAGAATTTCCATTAAAAAGGAGGATAAACAATAACTATCAGTGCATGGATTTGGGTTCTATGGATAGTCAGGCATTCTGTATTTTATAAAGGCTGCTTTGTTCTGCTACTGGATGGCACAATGTATTGGACATTGTCTAACTTCAACACAGATACTCTGATCTATTATTCTGGGGTGGACCAACACATTCTAAAGTCACCTTGTGTTCTGATGAAGGAAGAAAGTGCTCGGGGTCAAATTGTTTCTGAATATAGGCCAGAAACAGCACTAGCTCTGGTAGATTATCATTGTTAGGTCTGCAATATACAATTCTTGGGCCTGTTGGACTTCTCAGCAGGATTTGATATCACTAATAAATGGTATTCTTCTGGAAGATTGATGGTGGATGACATAGTTTTGCAGGGCTTTAGTTCCCACCTGAGTGAATAACAGTGACAGCAATAGCACTTAGACTTGTAATATACAATTCCATTATGCTTTACAACATTCTCTGAGTGGTTCACAATGTCAGCATATCACCAACAATACAGGTCATCATTTTACCAACCTCAGAAGGCTGGAAGGGTGAGTCGATTCTGAGCCACAGCAGGATTGAGCTCCAAGCTGTGGGTAGAGTTTACCTGCAATACTGCATTCTAACGACTCTGCGCCACCAGAACTCCTATAAAACTTGTTGCACATGGGGGTAGAATAGTTGAGCTTCCAAGTATTCCAATGAGGGATGCCACAGACTCTGTTTCTATTTCCCGACCCTATTTAATATAAACTATACAAGAAGTTATCTGCCGACTTGAAGCCAGTTTGGCATAGTGGTTAAACATCATGCTTCAAAACATGAAGCTGTGAGTTCTATTCCAGTTTTAGCATGAAGCCCATTGGGTGACTGAGCCAGTCACTATTTCTTGGCCCCAAGAAGAAAGCAACAACAAGGAATTTCTGAAAATGCTGCCAATTCATGGACTTGTCTAAGTGGTCACCTGGAAACAAGAATGAATTGAAGGGATGCTTTCATAGACACACACACACACACACCTTATCAGTATGTTGATGATACTCAGTTATAATTATTCCAAGGCAGATTCAATGACAGTGTTGGGTTCCTGATACATTGTCTTGAGATTTTAAAAATGAATTGAGCCTTCTCGGGGGATGGCATATTATATCCTTTGCTACTAAGCAGTAGACATTTCACAGAAAAACATTTTTTAAAAACCCATCATCTCTCTCACCACATTAAGAATGTACAAGATCTCTCCCGTTCTTATACTTGAAAGGGAGATTAAAGAGATGATGCCTTACTGTTGGTCCCAGATGATTAGATGAAAGAGGTACTTGTATACATGAGCTTTTCGGGTTTGCAGTGGGGTGCAAAGCTCCTTTCCCCCATGGCTGAGTAAGCAGGAGAGGTAGAAATCTTCGTAGCTGTAGAAAGATGGATGGCAATAAAGGTCAGATGAGTAATTTCTCATTTTCTCACAATGCGAAAAGAAAAGAAAAGAAAAAATTGAGGCTTTCAGTAATGCGGTAACTGCAATGCTGAAAAAAACAGGAGGTTCACATGAAAAGAAATGCCTTGATTTATTGCTTTTTCAGCAACTGATTCACAGGTGAGAATCGGCTTTATTCCCAAGCCCAGAAAAGTCCTATCCAGTTTGGTATCCCCAAAGGGACAATTAATAAAAGAAAAATCCAGATGGTTCATGTTTGGTCTATAATGTGACCAAAGATCATTCATGCAACCAGAAGAATCATCAATTGGTAGATGACTTTCAGCAATAATTTCCCTTCCCCACCTGAGATTTATTAAAGGCCAATAAATTTTTGGAAGCACTGAAAGATCTTTTATCTGAAGTTGGTTTGAGAGGTGGACATGAAAATAAGAAAGTGCGTTTGCTGGATTAACATCAGTTCTGGTTTCAGTCTTTCAACAAAATTTCCCTACTGTTTGTTTCATTTTACAAGCTATTATTAGCCACTTTTGTATGTCTGAGATGGAAAAGAACAATTAATACCACTACTACACTTATATTTATAATATCACAGGATACTCCCTGTTTCCTCCATACCAAAATAATACTGGCTTTGTTTTGTATGATTGGTTATGTGACATACCAATGAAAATACTGGAAGGCAAACCTTCAAGCTATGTAACGCTTTATAAAGCTAGCAATGTTGCTGTTATTCTAAGTATCCCGAGTCTTTCTTTCTGGCATCAAACAAAGGTGTAATTTTGGGCACAGAAATTCAACCCAACACATTATATTCAAGTCATGGCCAGGATTGGGATGACTAAATGAAACCTTTTTTAAATCTAAATTAAGTCACCCTTTGAACAGATTCAGATCTCAGTTGAAAGATGCCTTATCTGAGACATTTTTCAGCTCAGATAGTTGAACAAAGGAGAGGAGGAAGATGTTCTCCCACAGATTTTCATCCCCCCCCCCCCCCCGCCGCCCAACAGACGAACCACAGGGTGTTTCCTGGGGTTATCTTCTTTTCAGAACTGTTTCCCTACTTCCTTCTCAGCCAGCTGGAGAGACATACGTCTTTTTGAATGCCATCACAGGGTGCTGCTCTGTCAGGAGGCCAGCCATGTGACAGGTGCCCAGCGATGATGCTAGGAGGGCTTACTGGGTAACAAAGGTCAGGACAGGCTTGGATTTCCCAGGCTACTGCTTTTGTTCAGAATCACTCATTCAGTGGAATACATTAAGGATGGAACAAAAGCAAGAGGTCCCTGGAGGGATGGCAGCTAACTTCTGCAACCACCTCTCACGTGTTCCTGCTGCTGGGGAGGTGGATTACTCCCAGTCACTGCATCCCTGTCTTCATTGGAATGAAAACACACGAGCAAAGAGTGTTTACAAAGAAGCATCCCCACCCCACACACTTATTGTCTGTATATCCATTAGGTGAGTCCTCTCCACTAGCAGTCTTTGGCCCAAGAAGGGAAGCCCAGGCTGAGAAGCAGCCATCTGTCACTGTCTGTTAGAGCCAAACCCAGGAGGGAGGGTGCCTGCCTATGGACTGTGCTAGTGGAGCACGCCAGGGATTTTCTAGAAACAGACTTGTGGGAGAACAAAGAATCTAGTATATAGACCTTTGTTGCTCATCTGACCAGCTACCCTCATTCTTTCAAGGGAAATAGACCCTCTTTAAATGTCCTTTTAAGAGCTTGTCATGGGGAAGGGAGAGGAATGCGTATTATTAAATATATATAGTTTCCTTATATATGTCTCTGATTTTTACATCCCAATGGCAAAAATGAATCCTGGTGATCTTCATAGAAAACTGTATTCTACAATCCTGGTTATTTTATTAGATTTATATTTCATACAACACTCAAGCCGGCCTAGAACAATTAAAAAGAAATCTATAAAACATAAAAACAAGACAATGCAATTAAATTTTATTAATCATATTTATTAATCATATTTATATACCGCCCCATCTCCGCAAGGACTCGATAAAGATAAAGATCAGTACACAATAGTTTTTGGCATTCTCTTTAAAACTGGGAACGGGGACCAAAGACATCTCCTTGGGGATGCATTCCATAGCCTGGGAACCACAAGAGATGCCCTCTCCCATGTGCCAGAAAGGACCTCTTTGTTGATATAAGTGACTGGCCACTTCAAAATGGGAATAAATCCCTCCAAGAGCTGTAGACTTATACATTATTATCCCTTCAACAGCTGTAGACTTATACATTATTATTTTAATATTCCATTTCATCTATTTGTCATACATAGCAGTTCCTTTTCCACTGTTATCAACATGAGGTACACAGAGCTAAAAGGAACTTTGTGGCACAAAATCACCTAACTATCTAGAAGGTGGACTTAAAGACTGATGACATTTGAAGGTGGACTTAAAGACTGATGTCTTCAACTTAGTCCCTAGGTCTAACTTAAAATGCCTGTTGACCTTTGCCAAACATTGCCAAATTGTTACAAAAATATGTTTTTGTTTACCTTGTAGCCCAAGTGATGGGTATACGATGAGTAGCATAGACTATGAAGGAGAGAGGACAGGAAAGCTGGCGGGCTTCTTGGGAGAATGAATGCTTTCTACTCCCATGTACCACTGTCTGGAAGTCTGCATTGAAGGTATTACAATAGAGTTCCACCAAATCCAAGATAGAGGCTGTCAAAGCTTCTACAATTTTCTCTGTTGGAGAAAGGAAATTATTTAAATAGTGTGCGCATTCAGAATGAATTCCAAAATTCATTTTTAAGAACCCATCAAGCATATGTCCCTGTGGAGCTTATACATATGGCAAACATTTTGACCACAGTGATATTGTTCTATAAGTGGTGCTCATCCAGTATGGAGTTTCCCAGTTCTAAATTCCCAGGTATAAGGCTTGTTTTTTGGTTCATCGTGCTGTATACAAAACATAATTTGCAAGTTTTGCAAAAATTACTTAAACATTAAAATCTGAAACATTGGGAAATAACAAATAAAATCTTTAGTTGCTTACTTGTGTAACATGGTTTGTTTTGGTCTAGCAGGTCTGAATCCTGCAACAGTCATTTCTGGAAGGTGTTTGTTTATTGTTTAGTGTTTGCTTAAGCAACCTCAGCCAAGTATGGTTTTTTTGGGCAAAGCCAATTAAAGAAACTATGTCTTATCAGAGTATGTGAACTCAGTCTAGGTGTACTGTAGCATGTTCTTCTCCAAAGTTATTCATCCTGACTCCTGGTTTATCTTTACCCAAATCATGCCTCCCAGAAGATAATTTCCAATATCTTAAGTAACACATCCTAATCATGTGTTGTGAAAAGACACATTCTTTTCTACCAGTAATTGTTTGGCTAATATCCGTGTTATCGCTTAATTTCTATATCAAAATCAGTTTTGCTAGGCCACAAAAAAACAACCCACCCACCCCCAAAAGCAAGGACAATGCCAATTTTTTCAGTGCTGAACTGAACTTTTCTTCCCTGGAATGCTCCTTTTCTATAAAGTTGTGATGTGTTTACTGTACAAAACATACTGGTAACATGCTCCCATATGGCTTGCTCTATGAGTAAAAATGGGTAGAAAAAGTTTTAACCAATATCACACTACAGTATCATTGTGTTTGATTTTTTTTTAAAAAAAACTTCTTATAAGAGTTCCTATTTGAAAGAGCGCTCATATTATAATTAGCGAACATAGCCTCACAAAGGTGTAATTAGCATTTTTTTGAAAATCTTCCACTACTGTTCTCTCTGACCAAGATAAATCAGCTGTCCAAAGACAGCTCAAAGGCATTTTCCATTTTATGTACTCATTCTAAATGAAGAACTCAAATGACTCAGAAAATTAATAAATACAGTCATTGTTATTTTTATTGTGGTCGCTTTTTTGTTTTTATAGTAAACAGCAGAATATTAAAGCCTCCAGAATTCACTGATTAGAAAGGAAATGTTTACCTCTGTTTTCCCTCATGGCCAAAACATTTGGATCCTGTTCAGGAAAGAAAAACAAAATTGAAAATAGTTAATGTTAATGAATCAACCACTTGCATACAATACATACATTCCAGTTCCGAAAACAATCTGTGAGCGATAATGAGGAATCCTAACAGTTTATTCAGTAAATCATCATAGCAAATAGCTAGGTTCACCCATCCTACTGATTTGTTCCAATGTTAAGTACCCATTGATCTTTTTATTCTAAGTGCTAAAATTCTCCAACCTAAAGTCCTCCAGATGGACCAACTCCCAGAATTCTTAGCAACAACTTAGTTGGCTGGGTATCTACATATGGAAATCTACATACCTGGAAGAACTTTGCTAAAATTATTTATCTACAGAGTTTGTCTTGATTCTTTACTCTATCCATTTATACAACTGAGGCAGGCTAGCAGTCTGACCTGTCAGTGTAAACTCAGAGGTAATTTCTAATGTCTTAAGTAAGCACATTTCCAGATAAGTTTTTTAAATTATCTCCTGGGCCAGGGGCATTTCCTTTGATCAGACTTTTAAAATAGATCCTCTCTGAGGGTCTGCCTCAAGTTCCATTTGTTCTGCTAATGCTAATGGCTTAAAATTCACCCACACACCACATCTATCATGCAGGTCAAGATAGTGAAGAATGAGGTGATATTGCCATTTTTATCTTGTTATAGTCATAAGTTACCAATCATCTAATCCTAAACTATTCCATTAGCTGGTCTGGGTTTACACATTGCACTAAATCATAGCATGATTTATTTTAAGGTCAGCACCATTCTGAAACCACCAATTATCACACAGTATTTTGTAAAACCATGTAAATGAAGAATATGAAAGAGTTCAAAGTGGACTGAGCTTCAGTAACTTAAGCTCTCACCTTATACACATATTAACCAGTGTATTACTTGTCTGTAATGGCACAGAAATCTATGTAGGTAGAGAAATAAACTCACCTATTCTGAAAAAGGTAGAAAGAACAATTGTTCCTTTGCAGAGAGCAAAATATTTCAAGAACGTAAGTGGATAGAATGCAACATACCATTATTGTAGTTAAAAGGGGGAGGGGGAAGCAGCTGCAATAGCATCTCTTGTTCTATCTTCGCATACATTGAATTCCCCTCTTATCATTTTCATCTATTTGATTCTAATGTTAAAATTCAAGCTTGCTATTTTCGAACTTTCAGACTTTCACTTCTTACCTTCTGGATTTTGGGCTGCATGCGAGATGGGCAAGGAGGTAGCTGATTCAGGGCTGCAGTGATTTCTTGGGATTCCACAGCTGCTAAAGCATTGCAAATAGCCATGACAGACTGGACTACCCGCTCTGCTTTCAGTTGGAAATCTCCCTGGATGAATAATTGAAACATTGAAAAGAGTAAGCTACAATAATGTTATTTATATCTTTGCATTAACCCACGGCTTGATAGCCAGACAATCATTAAGATCTTGCAGGCATGGGTGTGGAATGCAAGTATTTCCTCTCCTTTGATATCAGTGGGAGATTTCTTCCCAAAAGCAACAGAAAGATCAGGATACTTTGACAAAGGTGTCAAAATCAAAGAGAAAAACTTTTATATTTACCTAAAAACACCACTACAGTAAACATTCTAATTTAGAAGAATCTGTCTCTCTTTCTCACCTCTGACAAATTCTATTAAGCTTTTGTGAGCTTTAGCATGCATACACACACACATCAAACAAACAAACAAATAAATAAATATGTATCGGTGTCTACAAATCAAAAACAGTAACTCAGTTAAACTTGAGACGGTCCTTTTTTTCTCTTCACCAACTTTGTGACTAAACACTA
This sequence comes from Myanophis thanlyinensis, assembly GCA_017656035.1. Taxonomy (NCBI): domain Eukaryota; kingdom Metazoa; phylum Chordata; class Lepidosauria; order Squamata; family Homalopsidae; genus Myanophis; species Myanophis thanlyinensis. The sequence continues at coordinate 18,603 of JAEANM010000330.1, read as the reverse complement.
AACAGAAAGTTGTGGGGAAATTATTACCACCTTTTCTGTATTAAATTCAAATATGGCTTCAGATATGTCTTTAATGTATTTCAACATTAAAGTCATACTTGAATTTAAAAGGAAAAAAGTATCATCAAATGACTTCCAAATTCTACATGAAGGAATTTAGTGTGTTTCAATTTATTTATTTAGAATGTGGAAAACATGTTATACTATTAACATCTTCTGCCAATCTACACTAATTCAAGAGATTGTTCCAGAAGGCATAGAAAGAATTGCCACTAAGGGGCACTGTTGTTTACTGCACCTATTGCCTGCAAAATGCAGGTACCGTATTTATTGGGTAACAGTCCTGAGAAGATTCTGTTTTATATAGTCTGTAAGGATCATGCTTGCAGAAGATGTGAAAGAAAGATCTACAATTCTCTTCCTTCAATAGATAGCACTTGAAGAAATGGTATCCCATAAAGCAAAACTGGAAAGAAAGGGATAGTTGTGTACCAAACAGGAAAAATAAGATGCAAAGTGTAAAAATTGTGCTCTGTGGAAACTAAAATCATTTTCACAAGCAATTTCTGTAATTTCTATATGTACATTCATCTATAAAAGTATTGTTTTTTCCTTTTTACGGAGGACTTAACGATTCAATCTTTTACAAAATCAAATATGAATTATTTAGGATTCTATATGTGTTTGAAATTATTTGTTTATGAATAATCTGTAAAACAGAATAAGAAGTAGTTAAACTCCCTATGTTACACAAAAGCTGCATAATATTTGTTCCAAGTATTGTATCAATTGTTTCTTTCTTAGATTGGCTGGAAGGTTAGATTAAACAAATAAGTTTAAGCTTTTTCTTATTTTGTACTATATTTTATTTTCCCATTGATAACTTTTTTCCCTTCACCATGCACACATTTCTTTATAAAACCACTAGTTCTTTATTTATCTAATGATACAAATTCTGACTTCAAGCATTTTAAGCATAGAGATACATAATCATAGTGATACAATCATGATAGGTCCACTAATAGGAGAAGATGGCAAGGAAATAACAGGTATCAGAGAGAAAGCGGGAATTGCTTAATTGCATCTATCTTTACAAAAAAGGGGCAGGAAAAGACTAACCAATCAAAAGCAGTACCAAAGAAGACAGAATAGGAATGCAAGTCAAAATAGACAACAAAATGGTAAGAGAATATCTATCCACTCTAGATGAGTTCAAATTGCCAGAACTAGATAGATTGCACCCCAGGATTCTGAAGGAGCTGGCAGATGTGATCTCAGATATGACTTCAGTAAGGCATTTGACAAAGTAGACCATAGCCTACTTCTTGGTAAAACAGAAAAATGTGGGATAGACAGCGTCACCATTAGATGGATTTGCAACTGGATGACCAATTGTACTCAGTGTATAGTCCTCAATGGAACTATATCTAAATGGAAGAAAGCATACAGTAGGGTATCTCATGGTTCTGTCTTAGGCCCAGTACTCTTCAACCTATTCTTATGTTATTTAATAAGGGGATAAAAGGGGAACTCATCAAATTTGTAGACAACATCAAATGAGGCAAAAAACAACATTTTAGAAGTTAGGTCAAAATCAGAAGGATCTTGAGATTTAAACACTAAATCCTATCCAACAAAATGTAATTCATTGGTGAAAAAAGTAAGGTCTTAGACATAGGCAAAAAAAAACCAAATATGTAACTATAGAATAGGTGGTACCTGGTTCAACATCAGTATCTGTGAGAGGATTCTAGGTACCTAGTGGACAACCATTTAAGCATGAGCCAGCAGTGTTGTGCCAATGCAGTACTAGGCTACATCTACAGATGGATAGTATCAAGATCATGGGAAGTCATAGTACCACTTTATACTGTACTAAAAAGACCACATTTCGAATATTGCATCTAGTTCTGGTCACCACGATTCAAAAAATATGTTGAGTTATTAGAAAGAGCACAAAGAAGAGCAACAAAGATGCATAGAGACTTGGGGGCTAAACTGTATGGTGAACATACAAGAACTAGGGTGGCTACTCTAGCAAAGAGTAGGAGTAGGTGTGACACGGTAGTTACCTGAGAGTCTGTCACAGAGAAGAAGGGGTCAACCTATTCTCCAAAGCATCTGAGAGCAGGACAACATGGAAAATTATTAAAGAGTGATACAACTTAGAATTAAAGAGAAATTTCCTGACAGTGACAACAATTAATCACTGGAACAGCTGCCTCTAGAAGTTGTGGGTCACAGGAAGTTGTCAAGAAGAGATTGGACAACCATTTGCCCATAATGGTATAGATCTCCTGCTCAAGCAGTTGGACTAGAAGTCCTCCAAGATCCCTTCCAATTCTGTTATTCCATGACTTCTATGACATAGTGAGTCTTTAAGATACAAATTTTGTCAGTGCAAGCTTATGAAGTAAATCCCATTCAACTGAGTGGAGTCTTATTCTATACAGTTCTTTATAGTTCTTAAATTATAGGCTCCGAAACAGGGAGACTCAAAGGAAATGCTAGCTTCACATTAAAAAAAATTGAAGATTTCGTATGTCTCCTCCTTAAAAGGATCTACCATTCTAAACTCATGTTCTTTGTTCTTCTTCCATTCCTCTTTCTACTTTTTTTCTATCACAGCTATTCAGTTGTGTCCTTACGGACATAAAATATCTTACCTTTCAGTAACTGTATAATAGTAAGAAAATACAAGGTAAACATAAGGAGAATATTTACACACAGTGTTGACCATGTATCTATCACATTTGCAAGAACTCCGGGGATCTCTTGCTTCCCTATCCCTATACTTCAGTGACTCATGTGATCTAGAACAAACATTCTAATCTCTATATCAAAAGCTGAACAACAGAGATTATTCTAAATGGAAAGAAAAAGCTGTCCGAAGGCCAAAGCTTCACAGAGATCTGGTCCTGACAGCAAAACCAAAATGCATTTATACATATATATATATATACAACTATCTCTAAAAGGAAGGAGAAGTGAAAACAAAGAGTAACTTTCTACCTTACGGTGCTCTGCTGACACTGTAAAAAATAGAACCTGAGAACCACTTCTCCTCACCCATTTTTTTTTTCCTTCCTGCTTTGACTGATAGTTCATACTGCTATGAAGAACAGCCTCTTGGCTGCCATCCCATCCCAAGCACCCCTTATGCTAATAGCCCCAATTTTATGTTGGGAAATCTGACTCCCATAAAGCAGTCAAGATGGGATGAGGAAAATGTGAAGTGATCAAGAACTGTGTTTCTTTATAGGCTGACCTAGCCCCATTAAAGCAGCACTAAAAAAACCCTTCTCTAATCAGTTTCAGAAAGGAAATAAAACAAGCTGTGAGCAATGAGATGTGGAGGAACGTACTGGAGGAAACCACCGTGGGTGAAATAAGTTATTTTCTTCATATTATCTTAGATCTTCATATTATTCATATTAACTTATTTTTCTCAAATTATCACAAAAATATTTGTTTTATTACTATAATAATGTTTTCGGTATCTTCAAATGAGTAACCAAAGCACACAAGAGTTATCAAGTGTTATACAGAGCTCCCTCACCCCACAAGGCCTGGATGGAGCCTCTGGGCTCTTCAAATTTGCTACCAATTTAGCAGAGAACCTATGAATTACAGGAACGACAGTCCTTTTATGCTGAAATGTCTTGCAGAATAATATTGAGCGCTTTCTTGCTTCACTTGGTCCCTCAGGGATCCTATAGGTGAAACTAAGTGGGTCTGCCACCATTCTGCACACCGCCATTTCACCACCCACTGCTTCCCATAGCCATCCTGCCCACCATTATTAAAATTAAAAAAGGCAACCCAGGTTCAGCTGCTGATTCTCATTGTTCATGTCTGATTTTAATTTTTACTGATACCACTCAGACAGTGATGCACCTTCTCTGAAAGCATGTACTACCAATATATATTATTTCTTCAAGAGCCAGCCTTGCAGCTGCCTAACATACCATACTACAATTGTTCGTGTATTCCACTGTGGACAGGCAGCCCTAGATATGTTCTGGAAGACTAAATGTATCATTCAGTCCCCCCCAAAGGTTGCATATCTTTATTATAAAACACTAAGATGGGTGACTACACAAATTTGGATAATAAATTAATAAATAAACAAAGCTCAGAAACTTCTTATTCTGCTGTTACTCAAACAAGCTGTGGCAGGAAGCAAGAAAATAAAGGCATTTGTATAAATTTTGAAAACTCTAAGCCTTGCAGTGGAGTGGTTGTCAGGAATTAGAGATGAGAGTGGCGTAGAAGAAGAGCTGTAGAATTGCTAGGCTACCCACTGCAACGTTTTGGATGGGCGATTTCATATCCTAGAGATTACAAAAGTATAATACTTACATTTCTAGTAACATTCAGTCACATCAAATAATGCAGCAATGTTCTAAATATTATTAAAAAGTGTAATTCAGGCAAGACTACCAAATCTGGAGTACCCACTCAGGATGGGTTCCTTAATAGCGGTAGCAACAATGAAACTTATTCATGTATGGCAACATCTCCACTCCATGCCCTTTATCTTGAGGATGATAAACATAGCAGTAGTAGCAACAGCAACCCAACCCAACCCAATCAATTGGTTTCAACAGCTGCTACTCTGCTGCTGGTGTTGGGATTTATCGCTCTGAAATCAGCTCAGGGTTCTGAGGTTATGCTGTGGAACTGCTATTGACACATCCAGCCATGAGAGGGGCCAATGAGCTTGCTCTTTCCTGAAACTGAGCTTGTCATCAAGATATTGCCCCCTTCCCTCCCAAATCTGAAGACTGTCATCTTACCTCAGTTGCTAAGAAGGCATCCACCTCATTGTGGAAGGTATCAAAAAGAAGGGTCAGGGCCTGCCTAGAGGAAGAAGCAACAATGAACAGCTCAGAATAGAAAATGGAAAAAAAGGTTGTTTCATATAGAGGATTGATTTATGTCAAGTCAAAGCCTGTATGCACACTTCTAGCTGAGAACTATTTATCCTGATTAGCAATTCTTCAGGTTTTCAGCCATGGGTTTTTCCCAGCCATATTTAGAGCTGCCAAAGTTGAACATGGAACATTTTCATGCTAACCATATGTCCTACCAGTGAGTTGCAGATTTTCTCCATATGGCCTGCAAACATGGCTGGCCTATATTAAGAATTCATATAGTGCTATATCTCTTTAGGTGTTTTTTTTGTCATTTAATATTAGCCTATACAGTCCACAGAAGTTCTGTTTGTGCATCGTTTCTCTACCAAATACACTGTGGTTTCATTCATATATTTTTTTTTACCTGGTGATGGTCTGCTTGATTGGCCTCTCTTGGAGATGAACATAGTGGTTGAGTGTGGAAGGGCTTTGGTCATCATTCACCTACATTAAGAAAAGCAGTTGCTCAACAATACTCAACATCTCTCTGTTACACCTGCTAAATCTGCCTGCTGCAAAGCTGCTTGTGTTATTGTTCAATAATGAACCAAATTATAAATCTCTGTCTTGAGCCAACCAATTGATGCCATCCAATGCCATGAGGATGTTGGGGTTTGGATTAAGGTTTCTGCTTAACCCAAGCAGTTTTAAAGCCTTCAACCACTAACTCTCCCACAAGGACCTAGAGATTTTCCATCTGCATGGGGGAACATTTAATCAGTGTGCAACTTAGGGCTCCTCCTACACAGCTTGAAAAATTGTTTCTTGCTTGAAGAATCAATGGTAGGAAAGTCTAGGATGACATTTGTGCAAGTTCCTTGTGCACCAATTGCACCCATTCCTGGACCAGGAGGCTTTGCTCACAGTGACTCACATCCTGATCAACTCCCATTTGGATTACTGTAATGCACTCTTCAATGGACCTGAAAGGCATTCAGAAGCTGCAGCTGCTGGCGTTTCTTTTTAGGCCTATTATAGCACCACTGCACCAGCTCTCAGTGGACTTTTAGAAGGTGCTGGTCATTACCTATAAACCCTATATGGCACAGGGCCAGGCTATTTGCAGGACAACTTGATTCCCATACTGTCTGTTTATCTCACTAATCTAGCATGGAGGGCATATTTCAGGTCCCTTTCATTAGATAATGTCATCTTATTGGACCCCAGAGTAAAGCTTTCTCTGTGGAAGCACCTGCTCAATGAAACATCATCACTCTGGAGATCCAAATGGCCCCAGCCCTTTTAGCTATTTGTAAGCTATTAAAGACCTGCTTGTTCCTCCAGGTAATTTGGGCCAGATGGTTAGATGAACTCTGTTGGTTATGAGTTGGGTTATATTAGTAACCATAGACATCAATTCTTCAATTCAATTCAATCCTTTATTGTTAATGTACAACATGTGTGCAGTGAAATTGAGTGAGCCTCAATCAGTACAATCACACAAAGCATACATCATGGTTGTTGGTCAATTGTTTTAACCCTTCTATGCCACGCTAACCTCCTTTTTTGTAAAATACCTGTCCATATACATTGATCGATTGAATTAATGCATAAATAAATAATGCTTTTACTACAAAAGATATTTATTTCTATGCATAAATGCTTCCCAAGAGACAGACACTGATTTTCTTTCCGACAAAAGGATTACTTACTTATTAATTTGCAGGAACAATTTTGTTTCTAGAAAATAGTTTTTGAATTTGATTTAGATTTTTGAGGAAGCAGAATAGACCTATAGGACTGCTCTCTGAAAAAAGATATCTTAAGATGCTAAGCAGATGATTTTCTGGTCTGTTATACAAAAATATTAAAGCAAAGGATTCAGCTCTGAGCATTTAATTTTACATACATAAGGTAAAGGTAAAGGTTCCCCTTGCACATATGTGCTAATCATTCCCAACTCTAGGGGGTGGTGCTCATCTCTGTTTCTTAGCTGAAGAGCCAGCGCTGTCTGCTGACAATTCCATGGTCACGTGGCCAGCATGACTAAACGCCAAAGGTGCACAGAGTGCTGTTACCTTCCACCAAGGTGATCCCTATTTTTCTACTTGCATTTTTTACATGTTTTTGAACTGCTAGGTTGGCAGAAGCGTAATGGACGCTAACTCTGTTATGTGGCACTAGGGATTCGAACCACCAAATTGCCAACCTTTCTGATTGACAAGCTGAGCGTCTTAGCCACTGAGCCACCGCATCCCCTCCCACTTTTACACATCACTACTGGCTTGTCAATATTCTGTTTATTAAAGCTGCTGTCTTGAAATTGTACCACTGATAACTTCTCTTATGTTAGGGAGATGCAATTGTTCAACACAAAATGTTGTTGTAGCAGTTGCAATGCAAGAGACACTTTAATTGCAGCAGTATACATATAAAATGACGCTATTAGCTCTAACAAGCGTTCTGCATAGATACCCAGATGTGATTGTTGTTTTCACTTCTCAGGTATCAGTACATCTTGTCAAAGTCATACTTGTACCAGAGAGGTATTCTACATTGCAGGTGACATTTAAACAGGAGTCAAGATGCCAGATGCCAGAGTTACTATGATGAATAATACAGTGATTGTGAATTGCCTCTGACAACTTTAATGGGCATATTACCAGATATTGTGCAGGGCTGAACTTTGGGTTTTATCTTGGCAGATGGGGGGGGGGGGATCTTTGCTAAGATATATATGAAGACTCTAAGACAATTAGCATAGCTCTTTTAGGATATATTTTATTAATATGTAGGGATTATATTTTTGGTACTGAATAGCAGCAATTTAATCTCAGATGCTTCTAAGGACCATAAATAAGATCTGTAAATAGGACCTCAGAGAGCACGTTGTTACGCTCTAGCATTAGACCAGGGCTGTCAAATTGGTGGCCTGACGGCTGGATATGTCACACATAGGCCACGCCCACCCCAGCTCCATGAATGGGAAAAAGTCGCAAAACGTCACATGACAGCAACATGATGAAGCAAGTTTGACATCCATGCATTAGACATATGCTGAATCTTACTGTTCCTCTTTAGGAATAAGTAAGATTACAATCCTTAACTAAAGATTACAACCAGACCATCAACAAATGCTGCTCCATTGATAATTTTGGATTAAAAACAAACAATATTAAATATAATATAAAGAGTTAAGTTTAAGTAAATGCCTTATCATAGCCCTCAACATATAAGAACTGTTTTTCAACCAAACATGCTCTTACATGACATTAATGGAAACACTGTATGTGTTTCATCTGAATTAGAACTGGCTAAGAAGTAACAATTTTGTCAGAGCCTATTTTCAAAAGCCAGGCATTTACCGTCCTAGCCAGGTCACTGCGAACAGCCTTCCTCTTCATCAGCTGCAACCGGATATCTATGTCAAACTTCCTGCAGTGCTGAATATATTCATGACTTCCTAGTGGATGTTTGCTGGAATGATACAAATAAATAGAGAAAATGTAAGCAAAGGACTTTCCTCCCCTGTATATTACTGATATTATTCCAGTAGTAAAGATTTCTAAAATGCCTATTAACCAGATATACAGTGGCCTACACACAGATCATGATAACATTGAGCAAATTTTGACATGAATTATGTACAGTAATTTCTGATTGCAATGAACACAACTGACCCAAATTACATAATTCATCTTGCTTCTGCAATGATGTAATGATGCATCTGATCTCACTTGCTTCCTCTTGCCCCATCTCCACACTCCCTGGACACTCATGATTCTGTGTATAGTGTAGAACAAGGATACTCTACCTTTGCAACTGCTTAGCTTAGAAACAATGCATAAATCATGCACTTAGCTATACAGGACTTTATGCCTCCGTTCTCTTCCCAAAGACACCTATTTGCAAATTCAATCATTGTTTTAATGCATGTGTAGACACACAGAGACATAGTTTTTCATTGTCTAAGTGGAAAACGTAGTAGTTAAACCTTACGATCTTAAAAAGGAAAGATTTAATTTAATTTTTGTAGTATGTGATTTACAATAAAGAAAAAACAACCTGCCAGAAAAGGGAACATGAAACCAAAATTAACCATACCACATTTTCTCTGAAGCTTGGATCTACTAAAATAATTTGAAATAAAATGCTTCTGCTAAACCCAGATGTTATAAAGTCTTGGAAACAGATGTTGGGTTTCTGCTTGCATCAGAATGAAGACTACCAAATGCAACTCTCTATTGTTCTATTGACCTATGTTAAGATCGGACCAAGTCATTTTGCTTTCTGAGAGAAAGGACAAGAACAGGAATGAGATACCTTCATTGTATAAGAAAGAACAGAATTTGCAAATAAAAAAGCCATTTCTATGCTGGGAGTTGTCAAAGACAACAGGTTAATTTAGAAGGCCTGGGACAGACTATGTGGCCTGTGCAGTTTCTGCTCCAGAAAAATGAATGGCTGGAAGTGTTCAGGAGGAAAGGGGTGGTCACCTCACAGTAGTTGGAACAGGACGTCTGGCCCTTTTACCTGCTAGTCTAAAAGGAAAAGTTAGAACTTATCTCTCTCCACCCTACATCCTGGCTTTGCCCATCCAGCACAGCTGTCATTACAAAAAAGTGATTGTCAGGGGACAGAGAGAGAGAGAGAGAGAGAGAGAGAGGGTGTGTTGCTTTTAAAGGGGAGAAAGAAAAGCAGAGTAAAACAAAACTTCAAAGTCTGGGAAAAGAAGATTTTTAAAAAGTCAGATGTGCTACCAGAATAGTGTTTCCTTTTAAGGAAGTGCTATTGCAGACTTGTAAGAAACATTCATTTGATACACTGGCAATTTGCAACATTTAATTCTCATATACTGATTGCTTTAAAATGTTTTTGTTTTTTGTTTTAATTTTAACTGCATCATATGTTCCTTTGTTCTTGAATATAGTGAATTGGGGACTCAATTAATTATTAAGTATATAATTCTAGACTGGCGAATTGGGGACTCAATTAATTATTAAGTATATAATTCTAGACTGGCCATCTATCACCCAAAGGCTGGAAGAGAGGCACCAGGGCTTTTGGTCCTTTCTTCTTGTCTTGTTCCATTGCTACTTTGCCGCACAATCATTTTGAATCCCACAGAAGCAAGGAGATGATCTATTGTAAGAAGTGAGCATCCAAACATGTTCTTCCTGGATGTTTTTTTTTTTTAATCATTTGGGGAAGTAATAAAGAACTGCTACAGCCCATTGATGAATAAAAGACAATAGTGTTTCAGCATATGCTTTTCATGAAGAAGATGAACTTATTTCTTTTATTTATCCAATTTTAAGGACAACTGATGGGAAGACACCTTTAGATCAGCCGTAATAAAAGGGGCTCCCAAAGGGCAGGTGAAATCATAAAGCATAAGTGGTGGTGTGAAAGACTTCCTGCCAGAGATTAAATATAAATATTGCTAACCAGAGCAGGGCAAATGACAAGATAGCCAAGGAAACCTATCTTCTATTAGGCAGATTTGTACATTTCAAGTTCTAAGGTCTTTCCCAATTATCCAAATACAGGTGGTCCTCAACTTACAACTGGTCATTTAACTACCACTTGAAGTTACAACGGATTTTTAAAAAAGCAATGTTTAACCTATCCTTGAAATTATGACTGCCACCTTCCACGTGGCCATGTAACTGCATTTTGGGCATTTGGCAACTGCCTCATACAGTATTTATGACTGGTTGCAGTGTTGTGATGTGACATTTTTTGCCATTTTCAGGCAGAAAATGCCTACTGGATATGGTGGATTTGTTTAACAACCACATACCGTTTAACAACCACATACTCAATTGCTTTGACACTCATTGAATTTGGTATTCAATGTATTTTTATGCAAACTTTTTGTCCCGGTACTATTCATTTGATACTTGACACACAAGCTAGTATTTACCAGTGTTTGCTGCCTTGTGACTCACTATATTATTGCTTATGGGAAAAATTGTTTCATAGTTTTTTGTATTCATGATGCCTCCCAATATCAGTTAAAAATGAGTTCCAAGGTATCACTGGAATTCACTTTGATGACTGATGATTTGCTTGCAAAAATGGTCATAAATCTTGTGTGGTCACATGATCACAAATTAGGAGCACAATGATTTATAACTGAAATCCCAATCTCTGTTATAGTTTTAAGTCAAGGACAATCTATAATTAGCAGCAAATCAATTGCAAATCTAGTTTAGTCTCATGAATTTGCTTTTTAATAATAATGGGGAAGTAATGGAATCTAGAATCTGATAGGAAGCATTAATATATATTACAAAATCTATTTTTACATATAGTTTGGTCCCATCTACCTAAGATACCCTTGCCTTTAATACTAACACTGGAAGATATAAGACAAAAATTATCACAGGCCAAACTGAATTATTAGCTTTCTCTACTGGGGCGCAATTTTAACAAAAAAAAGTAAAAGATGCAAGATATTGACATTTGAACCACCACACTTTACATTCTTGCAGGTAAAAAACAAACAGAAACAAGCAAGACATTGAAAAAAAGCACATTAAAACAATTAACATATTTACACATATACATATGTGTATATTTTGGAGTTTTGTATTTTAAATTTTTGCTTTTGAATAAAATAATTTTTTAAAAAAGTATTGCAGGTTAGAACTTTAGTTAAGAACAGCTTCAAACAAATATTTAGATAAATCTAGATAAACTGAATCAAGATCATGAAACATTCCTTGTATTTCCAAGAAGATCAAGATATGCAGACTGACTTTATTTTAAGGAAATCTCACTCCTACATGTTGGTCTATGCAAAATGCTAACTGGGTAGTCCTTATAGGGAAAAAGCAAGTTAGATTTAAGCAGCATTACAGGATTGTGAACTATGACAGTTACATAGATTTATGGAAACAAGCATGATGTCTGACTTATGATGGGTTAGATATCATTTCTATCTCCTTTTTTCTTTTTTTTATTCAAGTTTTTTATTTTATTTTTTCCATATCAAACTTACATCATCCATTAAACAGTGTGTTAATCTGGGTATGCAACAATTTCCTTTGTTCTATCCCCTTTTTTCTTTTCATCATTAACAAACTATTTGCTTAAAAACTGGTAAGGAAAGTTGTCAGTTTCCCAGAAGTCTCCTCAAACTTTCCAAAAAATGCATTTTATAAAAACCTAACTGAAATTCAGAAATTTTGTCACTTAAGAAAATGAACAGATTACCATTTGTCTAGAACATATTTTCAGAATAACATCCTATTCTCTCACTTTATCTTTCAATATTACTATTATGGATTTTGTAAAATGATGGTAAAATTTTGAACGTACACAAGGGCACATGCTTAAATACCTAAAAATAACAAAAGTTCTCCCCTTTGTCATTGGCATACTCAAAAATGGTATATGCTACAGCATTTCTGCTTTGAGAATAAAACCAATTTATTGGCAGTTGCTGAGTCAGCAAGAGAAGCTACAAAATTGTTGCAAAGCTTTAAGCCAAAACTGCAGCAAAGTTACCTGGGCACAGCTGTCTGAAAGAACAGATCAGCTATTCAGAAAATCAGTTTGTGGTCAAAGCCTTGTATCACTGCATATACCAGATGTAAAGTACTTAGATCTAGTTGGGCTCAGGAAGTAGTGGGTGCCTATTCTTCAAGGCTGGGATGGGAATGGTGGGAAGGTTGTTATTGGGGTTTTTTTGGTGGGGGGAGACAGAGTTGTTTGGGGTGCTTCCCTGCAGATGTCTAAGTGTGAGCAACATTGTGTCCTATGAGTGTTGCTTGTTCAGAGCAACTCAGTCTCCACTGGGTTAAGAGGAGCTGGGAGAGTACTTCCAGGATTGCTGTGAAGATTATTCTCAACACCTGGTGGATAAAATCATTTGAATTCACTCCAAGTGGATTCCAGCTGGGCAAAACCTATGGAGCTGACTAAGCCTCAAGCCTGTGATGTTAGCTGGGATGGGTTTGATCCTTTTAATCCTAAAATAGCCAATTGCTATTAGTCTACTGTGGACAATGGATCTGGGAACAGGGGAGTGTATATTATTCAGTCTGAGTATAGCTGCACTATCCAGTTTAGACTTAGTGTGCAATTCGGGCGTCCCTCTGGACTTGCTCATAAAGCATGTGTAGTTGTGTCCAGAAAGATCTTTATACAACTTTGTCTTCTGCACAAATTCCTGGACCAGGAATGTGTGTGTTCATTTAATCCAGAATGCAGCAGCAGAGATAGTCATGTATGTTCATTACACCTTCTTCACAAATTCAAGTGGCTTACACTAGACCTACAGTTCAAGGCAGTGGTGGAATTCAAAACTTTTAACTGTTGGTTCTGTGGGCGTGGCTGGTGGGCATGGCTGGGGGGTGTCATGTGACTGGGTGGGCAGTTTCTGTAAGCAGGGCAATAAAGATTAGGCTAGAAACAGCACTACAGTGTCTTTTTCTGCCTTCCTTACAGGATTAACCCTGTAAAAAAACAAAAGGAGATTTCTTCTAACAACCAGTTCTCCAAACTGCTTAGAAAATTTACTACCACTTCTAGCGAACCTGCTAGAACCTGCTGAATTTCACCTCTGATTCAAGGTCTACCATAGTTACCACCAATAAAGAATACACGAATATAAGATGGTGTACTCCAGGCCTTTTCAATGTGACATTACTATCTTAGGAAACTTTGGAGGTATGCTTTCTGGGTGGGGCCCTTCACATTTGGAACAATCTGCTCCCTGAGATATAACTGATCCTACACCTGCAGGTCTTTTAAAAATGGAAAATTAAGACATCTTTCTCCATGTTTTTGGATCTGGATGAGCCAAGTCCCAGTAGGTTGGGTTGTAGTATATTTTAGTTTGCTGCCATTACATTGTTTTAGTTTGCTTTAAATGTACGCCATTTTGTTGACCCTCAGCTGTGCAGGGTCAACTTTGAGTTAGTGGCTGTGGTTGAAAATAAAATGAATGAATATATGCCATCTCCAGGCAGAGCTTCTCTGAATAAAATGCAGCAGTGTCTAGATTATCATGTGCCAGAACAATAAAATAATTGGATCTATCTCCACTGAGACTTGATAACATGTAGAAAGCCTATGTTGTTCTTTGTGCTATAATTTACATAAGTTTCAGTGTTGCCATCAACACCATACATTACTGTAACAAAAAAAAATCTATTATATAGGCTGAAATACAAAAAGAGCAAGGATCATTTAGAGCAGAGATGGATTGCCTTTTACCAGCCATGTGCCAGTCTTTTAAAATTGTTATTATATTATCAGTATTTGAGAGGGTTTGCAAAGTGGATATAATTTAGGGGGACTTGTTTCTCTCCCATTATTGGGGAAAACTTGTACATTCCAAACCACATTCCCTTTTTTGTCTTATTAAATTTACTTGACATTTAGCATAACTTTTTTCCATTGTTATATATTATTTCCTCCTCAAAATCAGCAGGAAATTCTGCCTCTGATAACTTCTAATGAATTTGCAGCAGCAGGATCTACCAGGATGTGGGAACTATAGTTCAGGGGTCACATGACAGTGAAGATTTCCTTTCGTTCACTCTTTCCTATACATTCGGTGCCAATGACAGAGTGTCTACGTGGTCAAAGAAAATGCTTAATATGCACTTCTCCATTCAGTGAACAAGTATTTTGTCACCAGAATGCTTGCTTACCTGCTCTGCAGCAAGAAGGGAAATATTTGTATCTTATTGTTGGTGCTTTCTTTCCTTTGATATCTCAAAATCTTTTGATACAATCAACCATAATATTTTTCTAAACAACTACTAAACTTCTATATGACTGGGTGAAATTATCCAGCAATTTGGGATGCATTATCATCAGTATGCTAATGATAAATAATTTTATATTGCCCTTGTGCTATAGGGAAGATTGTTTGGTGCTTGAGTCCCTCAGGATCTGGATGGGACAGACCTGACTGAAACTGAGTTCCTACACAAAAGGTACTATTTGTCTATTAAAGTCTTCCATCAACATAGGTATTAACTTGGAGCAGGCAGAAATTACTCTTGATAGAGCAAATTCATGACTTTCATGAATTCATGAAAGATCCAGGATCTTTCTGGTGCAACCAGTAGGAACTGCAACTTTCAGTTGGTACGTTAGTTGTAGCCTTGCAAGACACAAGAACATCTTCTAACAGAAACTCATGCCTTTATTACCATACAGTGCGACTGCCCTTGTGCTAACTGGAGCCAGATTGTGGAAGTCCCTTTTCTACAGGCTCTGAACTGGCAACCAATTATCTTCTAGGCTTAATTCAATGTGCCATATAAAAATCTTTATGGCTTGGGCCCTAGGTATCCACATGACCACCTGGACCAAGCAGAGTCAATCCAGCGTATCAGATCCTTTATGGAGAAACTGCTCTTATGTCCTACTTTTAGGAGGGAAAGGCAGTTGGGCCAGGAGTTTCAGCTTTGTAGTACCAGTAACTGGTTCTATGGAACAGTTCCCTGTGGAGATCAAGGTGCCTTCCTCTTGACTGCATTGAGAAAGATGCTGAAAACAGAACTGTTCTGGAGACCATTTTAAGTACACTGAACAATTTCAGTGGTATCTTTTGACCTCTTTTATTACTAAGCTGCTATTTTATCATTATGTTCTTTTCATTTTATGCTGATCTTATTCCTGTGGGTTCTTTAAGTGTTTTTTTTCTATACTATGTTAATCCCTCGGCATCATTTGCCTGAGGCAAGATAGAAATGCTGTAATACATAAATAAATAATGGGTTGACCCACAACATACGGCTTGATTATCACTACAGTTGCAACTTTCATCTAAGCTGGTCAAAACAGCATTAGGGTGAAAGACATGTGAACCATTGCTGTTATCTACTGTCAGCTTTGCTAATCCTTCTCCAGGTTATATAAGGCAGTGAGAACAAAATTAAAGCTAAGGAAAACATTATAGGGAATCAACTTAGGAAAAACAGGCTTTCTAAGGATCATTTGGGGCATGGTTAATAGACCAGGGCATTTGCACACCAGCTCATCAAAGCTATTTCCATGTGGATGGAAGGGCAACAAGGAACTCCGACTCTCTTCATCCAGCACTCAGTGTCCTGCCAAGGAGGCGGATGTGGGGCAGGGCAGCGAAGGGGTAAGACAGCTCATTTCAATGTGCATGGGCACACACAGCGGTATATGAGCAGCTTTTACAAGCTATACACACATTTGAGCTTTGACCAATTGTTTAGTCTCCCTAAAAAACCCACTGAACATTTGTATGTTTATTAGTATTCAAGGAACACCCACAAAGCACAGATTAATGTGCTTGACCTTCAAAACAGGACAATAAACAGCAGTCTATAGTCCCCATGGTTTAGTCTTCAAATGCAAAAGCTGCAGCTTTTTTTCTCTTTTGACAGAGGCATAAGGCAACGGGCACGGGAAGGATTCTGCGAGGTGGTGTTTAGGCAGAAAAGAAAGAGGGAAGGATATCTTCCCTGCAGGCTAGCCAAGCTGTCCTTGTACACAAGCATGATAGACAGCAGTTTCCTTTGCACTAAGCAGAGGAGAAAATATCAACCCTCTTGTAAGAAATCACAATGTACCAAGTCAGTAACAGTTTGTACATTGCCATTTGTAAAATAGAAAGCAAAATTCACTGTTCAAATTGCCATTGGTAATGGATACATCTCAACATTACTTGTATATCTGAGTAAAACAAAGAGTTTCAACTAAATGGGACTTTAAACAATCATTTAAGCCACTTCTCTCTAATTTGGTATTCTGCTTCATTGAAATGCATTTTCCATTATTCTAAGCAGCATGATTATTGGCCAGGCTGACTGGGAGATGGGGATCTTAGTCCAGCATAGCACAAAACATCAAACTAAAAAAGGCTAGTCTAGGAAGAATGAATTAGAGCTCCAAATTTGCAAGAAGGGAAAGAATAAAATAAATATCTGAGTTCTTACTCAGTAACTTAGTAAGGGAGCAATGCTATCATCAGACAGGCATTATATGTGGGATCCAAGAACTAGTAAGCAGAGATTTTGTCTTAAGATGATCTCTTTAGTCCCAGCCTAATTCATTGTCATCTAATAGCTTTTGCAAGAGCAAGAAAATGGGCACACATCAGTACACTTTACAGCAGTTTTCCCCAACTATTGCCTTCTTAAAATGATGGGACCACAAATCCTACTATTTTCAGCCAATAAAGCAGATGCTGACTGGGAATTCTGGGAATCATAGTTTCAACACATCTGGAAGGCACATGTTGGTGAAAGCAGCTTTGCTTCTTCCTCTCCTTTATGATATGGATTCCAATAATAAAAAAGGGCTTTTCCTTATTTCCATAAATACAGTGCCAGACTTTGCTGGAAGGAGAATCAAAACAAAACAAGAGCCGCCTGTGGGTTCTAGGTTGGCAGTGTCATTTTTTCTTCTTCTTCTGAATGCAAATCTCTTGCTTCTGTTTTTAATTAAGTGATGTTACATAAAAGGAAGATTTTTTTTGGTTATAGTTTATTACAACTCTACCATGTAAAAATAATATTTTAAAATCTCAGTAATAAATCATTGGGAGAGTTATTATTATTCCTTTGGCTTAAAATTCAGGACAGCGGCTCTCTCAATTCATTCTACAAGATACTTTAGAATTGATAGCAGTCATGAGGTACTTCCAATACTCAAAATGCATATTGAAATGTGTTAATGCATTAAGTGATTCCCAAAGAGCCATTTAGGCACACATATGTGCATGCATTCATTTACTGCCTTTCACCGATGAAGAGAAAGCCAGGCTGTAGTTTGAGTCATGCTGATGGTTACAGACTTCCACAAGAATGCATTTAAAAAATGGTCACAGTTACCCATAATTGCAGAATTTGGGGAGGTTTGTTTCTGTTTAGTGCATATGCTCTCCATCTCTCTGACGTATTGAATGGTTCTCTGTTAAGACCTCTGTGGTTTTAAAGACCATTCCTTAATAAGCTGGTCTCAGTAATAATCGGTTTGCTCTTGCCAGGTTGCATACTCAGCCGCTGTAACTGGACCACAAGCTCTTAAGTTTAAAACTACAAGGTTACTCTAAACGTCTCAGTGTATAAATGAGTAATTTGTCTGATTGGAAATACAGTACACCATGGTCAAGAAAGACTGAAGATTGCTCTAAATGGTCCACTGAGTATTTGGAATACTAGTTCCTAGTTAGTTGACTGACAGTTCACTAATCAGGATGTTTATTGATTTTTCCTTGAAAACATTTTCATTATTCCATGTACTTAAAAAATGACATAATTCCATGAAATAAAAAAGAAGTGATTTTTGTTGTTCAAAAACAAAATGTAAAAGGAGATATTCATGCCTCCTTTTGATTGATCCAATTCATGAATCGAAATGTGCTACAAACAAATCCAAGAAAATAATAATAATAATAATAATAATAATAATAAGAAGGTAAAGATATTGTGCGACTTTCAAATATAGACAGATCATCATTTAGAACACAACACGCTAGATATCACAGTCATCCATAACCAAAGCGTACAGTTTATTGATATTGCTGTACCAGGAGACACCAGTCGAAGAAAAAGAAGTAGAAAAAAATCACAAAATATCACAACCTGGCCATCAAAACCAACCAATTATGGATGAAACATGTGACAGTGATACCCATTGTCATTGGGGCACTTGACACTATGTCTAAGAATTTTACACAGTACATGAAGAAATTGCAGCTTCCTGCAATAACACCAGCAGAACTGCAAAAAACTGCACTACT
>JAEANM010000329.1:0-38430 GCA_017656035.1 Myanophis thanlyinensis | reverse complement strand
TATCTTATCATCATTACGTTCGGCTACATCTATAATATTTAATACTCTTCTAATAATATCACTCATATATCTACCCTCAAACTTTGGCTTCTTTGTTTTGAGGTTGAGGTTGAAGAACAAGAGGGTCAGAAATAATCTCAAAGACTCCTGAACGGCACTTCATGGGATTGCTGGGCTGAGCACACTTTGTTTCGATATGGGCAGGGCAGATCAAAGGGATTTGTTTTACTGGCCTGACTGAAAAGGATTGCAATGCAGGTAGTCCTCTACTTACAGCCACAAATGAGCCCAACATTTCTGTTTCTAAGTCAGTTGTATTCAGTTCAGTGAATTTTGCCCCATTTTTCATGACATTCCTTGCCACCGTTGCTAAGTGCATCGCTGCAGTTGTTAAATTAGTAACACGGCTGCTAAGTGAACCTGGCTTCCTCATTGATTTTGTTTGTCAGAAGCTTGCAAAAAGGCGATCCCATGATCCTGGGATCCATATTACAACTGTCGTAAATATGAACCCGTTGCCAAGCACCTGAATTTTGATCACACGACCACGGGGATGCTGCAACGACTGTGTGAAAAATGGACATAAGCCACTTTTTTCAGTGCTGCTGTAATTTCAAACAAATAGTTGTAAGCCAAGGACCACCTGTACTTTGAAGTGACCCTCTCCATATCTGGGTCCTGAGATAGTTTCTCCCTAGACAATTTCCAAAAGGTCCTGGTGGTTAAATGTTCTCTGACAACTATTCTTTCACCTTTAAAAAAAAATCTTTTGTGCTTACTTCCTTGTCATTTCAGTTTGATTTTTAAAGTGTCACAAACACTGCCTTTGTGAGAAGACATTTTGTCACTTTTTGCTACACGAGGGTTGTTCTTCACCTTTAAATGATCCATTCATGAGAGAGAGCTGAGAGACTTTTTGAAAATAATTGGACATTCTGGGAACATTTTGAATAGTGAGTGCCCACCCACTTTAAGTATAGGTTCAGTCAAATGTACCCTGATGAATTGTGAGTGATGGTCTTTGAGAAGTTGTCCTGTAACTCATTAAGGTGGGAAAAGCAGCTTTCTCAACTAAAATAACACCGATATCTCTGTGAAAATTTGTGTAACGCTCACACCAATGATGACATTTATTAAATGCCCTCTCAATGTTACTTTGATTTCTTCAGGTCCATGTATTTTGAATACTCATCGATGTTTCTATAGTTTTGGAAAAATGTATTTATTCACTAATAAATCACACTGCAGTAGTAAATTCCATGTATGGAAACATGTTGGTTTGGTTCACCCAAATCAATGGACTAATAGGGTTTTCTAGCTGGTAGTTCATTGTTTTTGCATGGCCAGATTATTATGGTTCATTATGCTGTAGGAAATCCAGGCAACTGACATAATTAAAAAAAATTAATCATGGGTTTGTTTATTTTATGAAGCAAACATTTTAGAGCTAGATCTGTGATACATATTTCTCCCTCTGCCTATTTTTCTCCATAACAATTACCTTGTGAAGTAAGTTGGTTTGAGAAAGAATGATTGGTCGAAAGTCACCCACTGAGCTCTCGTTGCTGAGAATCATTAAGCCACTGAACCACCTGGCCTCCTACAATTCAAATGATCCAAACAGATATGAGCTAACAATGTCCAAAATAGGATTAAAATACACAACTAATAATTAATAACTGAAGAAATAAGGAGGAGGGTGGGAAAGGGAGAATTTTTTCTTGAATGAACTTTTTATAAAATTCCCTTTTGTTTTGCTTTTTTATTTTTTTTAAAGAAATTATTTAAGTATGTACATGCAGTCTTTTTTTGTTTTTGTTTTGCTTCCATATCTTAGTCAATAATAGATTTTTAAAAAAAACAATAGATTTTGGATTAGAGCTTTCTCTTTGACTTTTAGACAAAGAAAACAGACTTAGAGTCAAAAAGACTTACCCGTACTATTCGGGACTACAAATACAAACATATGACTCCAAACACTTCATAGAATTGATTATTATAGATCAGCTATGGATGCTTGCAATGAATTTTGTCTTCAATCTATCGAAATATGTATGCCTATAAATGAGTATCTTGTATGTTTTTGTTTCTTTTACGTTTTTCTCCCTTGTATAATTTTGTTATGTTATGGGGTTTTTGTTTTGTTTTTTTTTTTTCATTCTACTGTTTTTTTAAAAGCTGATCAGGCTATCATCAGTCATCCAAACTTTCCTAATTTGGTATTGGTTGGACAGCATTTTTACTGTGAGGTCTCGCCACAATGAACGTGTATTAGATGCTGTCTTGCAAACTACCTAATAACTACAAGTCTAGCTTGTTGCATGAACCCACCCTGTGTAATTAAGATTCAGTATGTGATATGAATTAAATAATGGCATCATTGTGACTCAGTTTATCATATGAGTACAGCTATTAATAGTTGGTAATATGGACACAAAAGTGTTTTCATGAAATACATATTTGATATAAAATATATGTTATATATTTATGAAGCAGGGGGTGGAATAGTCTGTTGGTTCAAACTTGTGCCCCCAGTGATAACAATGACATCATATTTCAAAGTGTCAAACTCCATATCCGCCATGGTCCAACTGTTCCACCCATGCTTCAACCACACACCGGTATCACAAGGCAGCATCAGTCACGACTGAAGGACGACATCCAAGTGTAGGTGAA
Source organism: Myanophis thanlyinensis (assembly GCA_017656035.1). NCBI lineage: Eukaryota > Metazoa > Chordata > Lepidosauria > Squamata > Homalopsidae > Myanophis > Myanophis thanlyinensis. Next base: position 35,754 of record JAEANM010000329.1, on the reverse strand, counting down.
GGTTAGGGAAATCCCTGAGGCCAGAATTTGCTCAGAAAAGAATGGAGTGGAAAGGAAAAAGGGAAGCAAAAATTCCTAACTTATATGGGCTATTCTGGGCTTACTTCTTTGTCTTTCACCCCTTGTTATTGATTTGAACCACAAACAAGGTAGAAAAGAATAGCCACTTCCCACTGTAGTGCATAGAGGCTCTTCTTAAATCAATGGACGATGTCTTTCAATGCAGACCTAAACTAAACCTGTTAAAGGTAGCAGAGAGCACAGGCAGCACTTTTCCTCTCAAAGCAACAGAGGACCTGGAAAAAATTAGCTACCATCCCTCTTGTTTATAGGACTTAATTAATGTGATGCAAACAGGTATAAGTTAGTAATGTCCAAAGCAGGGTTAAAATACATAAATAATGGTTACTAGCTGTGGGAAAAGAGGTTTGGAGAAAGGAAAAGTGGTTCCTAGAATGCTTTTTACATTTATTTTAAAATTCTTTTTTTTTAGAAATGCTTTAGATATGTACATGTAAACTTTTCTGGTTTTGCTTTGCTTGTATGTCATAACCAATAATAAAAAAATCAACAGTTTGAATTTTTTAGATTACAGCCTTTTCAGTAACAAACGATGTTTTGATATGATTTTATTTGTTATTGGAGATGCAGTGAAATTAACCCTTTATTTTTTTTTTTACTTTTTGACAAACAAAATAGATTTAGAATCAAAAGTCTTAATGTTCAGCACCAAAAATGCAAACATGACTCTAAAAAAAAATGATTACTATAAATCAGCTATTGATTACTATATGTCAGCGATGGATGTCTGCAATGAATTATGACACCAATTTATTGTCTGTAAATTGTTTCTTCTCTCTTACCTTTTTAAATTTTATAATTTTGTGTATTTTCCTTTGTTTTTTTGCATTCAGTTAATAATGATTTAAAAAAAAAACAGTTCAGGCTATCGTTGGTCATCCATATTTGTCTAATTTGGTGTGGGTTGGGCAGCGTTTTTATTGTGAGGTCTCACCACAATGTATTACATTTGTCCCACAAACTAGCTAATAAACACAGGTCTAGAATAAACCCGCCCTCTGTAATTAAGATTCAGTGTGTTGTATGGATTAAACAATGACCTCATCACGACTCAGCTTATCATAGGAATGCTTTCTGTTTAAATGCTCAATACACAGATGGTCCCTAAAAGTAAGATTTTTTTCTATCACTTATTCTGATTATTCAGAATATTCTGATTATTATTCTGATTATTCTGATTATTCAGGCTCTGCTCTGGCAGAAAAACAGAAAGAAAAGTGTACTGTATCACAGTAATGACGGCCATGCAACACACTGCAGTTGTAGATCAACAGCTCAGGCAGAAAATAAAGGGCTGTCGCTGAATTAAGTTTGAATACTGTGTTTGTCTTGAAGTTTCTTTCCCCCAAGTCAAGTGTAAAAGGCTAGTACAGTACGGTGGTGCAAGAGCCCTACTGTAGTTTACAGACATCTCTCCAATTCTCTCCGCTGCACCATTTTTCCTTCTAAATTGGGCATATTTCTCCAGAGATCTCCCTGCTTTCTTCAGTGACACTAATTTTTCTATGGCGTTTTTCTTGTTAGCTAATCCTCCGATTCCACCAAACACATCAACAGGACTTTTTACTGACGTTTTTACCAATATTGAAAAATATTCAAATATTGGAAAACAAAAAAAACTTCTGAGTAGCCTTCATTCAGCCCATCAGTTTGCTTTGCCTTTCCTTCTTGAGGCCATGCTTCATAATGGTGCTGAGAGGTAGATGAGCTCACAAAGGAGGAGTAAATAAAATGTTTGGGTGGGCTAATGAAAGTCGCTCACTGATGAGTTTTACTCTGAGTGCGCATTGACTAGTGGTAGTTTAGATCAGATTTTGGCTTTATTTAACTTTTCAGTGTTTATTTGCTTATTTATCTTAATCTACTTGTTTACACACAATATTTCTTTATTTACTTATTAGATTTATTTATTTATTATACTTACTTATATTTACTTATTATAGTTATCTATTATATTTATTATATGGTTAGATTCCACTAAACTGTTCATATAGTCAACTGTTTCATGAAGTGGAACATTAGTAAGTAAAGACTGAATGTCTACGGAGCACATGATGTCACCCTTCGCTTTGGATAACACTGCTGTTTGATATATAATTTAATGTATTACTTGTTTTTTTCATTGAAATACTTGTATTTTTTTCAAAATAGGAAAATCTACTTTCTCTTCAAATACAGTACTAATGTGATTCTATTCTAACCTACTTCTTAATCTATTTCAGTGAATTCAAAGACACCTGGGATTCTCTTTGTTTATGGCTTAATCCAATTTGGGACAACCAGGACCGGCTGAATTGCTGTGGCTAAGAGATACAGTCATGTGGCAACAAAATTTCATTTAGCAACAACAATGGCAATCGGTCCAAATTTCACACTATTTGAAATTGTAACATGATGACTACCTTTATTATGAAAATTCTCTTTCATCATCAATTATGCTTCTGAAGAAATTGCTTTTGGAATCCCCTTCTTGTCTGGAAACCAAAGTGAGGAAAAATCTTCCAGCAATTTGAAGGTGCTGCAAGTGGTCGTGCCCTGCAAGTTTCTGCCCTGAGTACCTGGGATGCTGAGAAAGAAAACCTCAAGAGTGCCCAGGTGGAAGACATCAAGCATCCTTTCCAATATCCATTCCAGCCAAGTTAATATGTTCCATTTCCTCCTCACTAAAGGAGCCAGATGAACAGTATCTTGCCATAAATTAAGACACATACAATATTAGAATAGGAACATATATCGAGGAAGCATTTAGCCATAGTAATATAATAATCGGCAATATATAGATACATATCATGCTGGTTCCATTCAGGTTAGCAATGTTATAAAGAACAGAACAGGGTAAGAGATTATAAGGAAAAGGCAGAAGATTATGAATAAATGAAAACGCTCTGCTTCTGTGATGATGATGATGATGACGATGATTTGATATCTACAGTTCTCTCTCAATTGAACCTCACTAAGCAACTGATCCAGTGACCACCTGCAGACACTAAGGTTGGTCCTTCCACCCTGTCATTACCTAATCTGCACTCTCAACTCATATGCGGAGCCAGCCAGCTGAGCGAGGCCATCCTATCTGCGCCTGCCCAGCAAGTCCCGAGCTCTCTGGCCACCCACTGCCTCCCCCACTGACAGCCAGTGCCTGGGAGCCATGGTTGTTGCTGAAGCTCCTCTCACTCTGGGCTCGATGCTTGGCCAGCCTCTTCCTCCAGCAGTGGCTGGGGAGAAAAAGAGCTCTGGGTCTCCCAGCATCTGTCTTTTGCTCAGGCCAGGGAAAGGAGCAGGAGAGGCAGGAAGGAGCTGCACTGGGTGCTCTATGATCTGGAAAAGACTCTGCTTACAATCCCTGGCCTTGGCTGTCCCTGCCTCCCTCTCTCCCGGTGGGGTTTTTCAAGGTTTCAGAGTGAAGAGTGGCTGCTTCTCCAAAGTTCAGACTTGACTGCTGGCAACTCTCAGGCAGGGCCTTGGAGAAAAGGAACTTTCCCCTCAATCCAAGATAGGGAGACAAGAATTGAAGGATGTGCAGGAATGGAAAAACAGAATCTCAATTTGCAGCAGAGGCTGAGCCAAAATTGGGGAGGAAGGGTTGACTTATGTAGTGTATTGCACAGAAAGGCAAAAGCCAAATATGGGGGTTGTTTAGAAAAAAAATATCCCAACACAGGGGGACTTGTTTCATTAGTAATAACAACCACTCAAATTATAATTATAATTTGGTGTTGTTATGGTAGCCAGGAGACCACAATGCTATTGCAGAGTAGTAGCTTGGCTGCCAAGGTACCAACTCTGTTATAGGAAATGCTTGTGCGCTTCCCAAGGTGCCCTATAGGACGGTGAGCTGGCTTCACACCAGAGAGAAAGATGAGCATCTCTTTCTGCAGCAACACCCAAGGCCCCTCCCTTCCCAGAACTGCCTTATAAAAGGGCACCGCAACCAGGAAAATTCACAGCCATCAGGAAACTAATTGCCTGCACAGAGCATCAGCTTGTCTCTTCACCAAAGTGGTACCTATTTATCTGCTTGCATAGAACATGCTTTTTAACTATTAGGTGGACAGAAGCTGAGTCAATGATGGGAGCTCCCCCTGCCATGCAGATCTAGGGCTTGAACCCCACCGGAGCTGAGACCATTTCCAAAATCGACCTGAAACTGAGTCTAGTCTAATATCTTCACAACTACACCATAGTGACTTTGTGCCATTCAGTGAGGGACATTTGCTGAATATGTTGATGGTCTTCAGTGAACATACTGTGCATTGCAATTAATACATTTTTAAAGTTATTTCCAAAACTATAAAAACATTTTAAAATAATTGAAATATACGGGCATGGAAAAATTTATGGTATCCAATGTTCTCGTCTTGCTGGTTGAAAGGGTTCTCTGTGGTATTCACATTGAGCCTTCAGGACCTTTTCTAGGTGTGGTATCATAGCTACAAGCTGTACTAGGCAAAATGTAGCAGGAAGAGCAAGATACAGTTCCAAGCCACCAAAAATAAAAATGGAGGAATCCCAAAGCCAGTAGTAAATTATGCTATAGAAGGTTAAGTCCATAGTATGGATTATACCAGTGATGGAGAACCATTTTGGGACTGAGTGCCCAAACAGAAAGGTTGTGTGTGTGTGTGTACGCGCACACACACATGCCAGAAAGTCGAATATCAGCTGAGTGGCGCACGTGCACTCTGGAACCCTGAACAATGGCTGGGCAGCAGGAGGTGGAGCATCCCAATACCAGAGCTGTTCTGTTTCGTTGTTTGCAGAGAACCTTGTTTCCCTGCAAATGATGGCGAGAAACGCCACAGAGAAATGTGGTGGAGCTGAGTAGGGCGATGGCACACATGCCCACAGAGAGGGTTCTGCATGCCACCTCTGGCACATGTGCCATAGGTTTGCCATCACTGGACTATACAATACTTAAATAATGTTAAACTTATTTAGAGTGACTAACAGGTAATTTAAGAGTTTTTTTTTTCAATCAGAGAAATGTCTCCCCAATATGCCTATCATTTAAATTTGATTTCCTCAAACAACTCATCTATCTATGCCTCAGGAAACAGAAAAGCATTTTTTAGAAGAACACTTGACAAATAAAAGCTAATTATCCTGTTTCCTAGCACAGGAAAATAAAAACAAGGCAATTACCATGTGGTAGTATTGCTGCAGCTTGTATCTGTATTTGTTTTTCCTGTTATTTTGCGGAATAAAATATGCAATTTCTCTCTCCATCTGTACATAATATTGATGTTAATTGCTTACAATAGGATACAGCTATTTCCATATTTTAATTCGTAAGCATTACCCCATGTATTTAATCAGAATTTAAAGTATATTTAAAGGCTTGAAGTCACAACAGTGAGAATTATTATAGTGAAAGGGTTTCTTACAAACAATTTCTTTGTTTTGGAAAAGTCAGAGATGAACTTTGTGAAACTAGAAGAACCGAGATAGTAGCGTTAGCTTCATATGTTCTGGATTCCAATGCATTTTTTTAGTGGTGAAGGCTTCCCTTGTAGCAGAACAAGAACATGTTTTTACTATGTGACTCTAAACTTTATCGAACTCTTTGGGAATACCTGAGACTGAATTCCTTGTTCTTCTTTTGATCCTTCCCTGAAATAATTTTACAAAGTGGTGTAGTCAGATACAAACTCTTGATGTAGGCCACTGCCTGAATCTCATTGCCAAGGACCCAATGGTGATGTTATGTTATTTAGAAAAGAAGGATAATCTTGGCCTCAGAGGTTGGAATTTTCTGTTATTATCTGAAGTCAGGAGACACTCCTGGTTCCTAGTTCTAAGTGACTATCGTGCATATCCGGCTTTCAGGTCTGTGTGGTCCTTTAATGCAACTTGGAGAAAAACCCACAGACATGTTGTAGATTTTCTCATATGGAGCTCATGCAGAAAGTTAAAAATGCTAACTGTGTTAGTTATAAGTAACATCATTGTTAAGAGTTTTGTTGCCTTTTGGAAACTGCAAAGTAGGGAGGCAAACATAAACTTAATCGGCTTTAGGTCCAAAAGGATGAAAGATATGCATTTTTTTCAATTACCTTTGCCCCCTTTTTTTTCCTCTTAATTTAGATGCTCTTTCTTCTCCTATCCCAGCAATTACAGGTAGTCGTCCCTTAACAATGCTAATTAGGATCAGCAACTCCACTTTTAGTAACACAAACCTCAGTTAGAACATAAAACATGGAATAATAGGGTTGGAAGGGACCTTAGAGGTCGTCCAGCCCAACATCCTGCCCATGACAAGAGATCCTATACCATTCTGGACTTTCTTTGGGCTTGATAGGATGGATACATGTGACGATGTGTCAGCCTCCAACTTTCTTCTGAAGCTTCATTCTTATCGGCTGCCATAGTAACGGGGGGGAGCGGGAGCTTGGTATTAAGAGGAGGAAGAGTGCTGGTGTCTGGAGGCCCCTGTGTACCAATAAAATAGCATGCATTTCTCAGACAAGATGTTTACGCCTGGTCAAGGCCAACTGTCCCAGAGAAGTAACAGACCTTATCACCTGCAGATGTATGCCTCGTGACCCAATGAGAAATAAGGATTGGACAATCATCCTGGGACCCTGGAGGGAGGGTTTGGGGGATTCTTTTGGTATGTAATTTTCCCGCGATTTTACTCAGACCTTGCTTTGCTTTCTTTGCATTCACTTCTTACCTAGTAAAAGTTCCCTGATTTCTAATGCAATGGAGTCAGGGGTTTTCTTTCTTGGGATTTGAAGGAGGCAGACCTGACATGATGCCTCTTAGTGATGGCAGTTCCGGCAGTCCAGGTTGCCATTATTAAGCAAGGACCATGCAGGTTGTTAAGCGACGACTTCACGTGGCTGACATGCAGCTTCCTGCCTGCCTCTCAATCAACCTCGTTTGTGGGAAAGGGCTAGGAAGGTCACAGATTGCTATCAAGTGGCTGCAAGATGTTGCAACAGCGTACAAAATCCAATTATAACTAACTGCTTATTTGGCTTAATTATAAGTTGTTACTTCATTGTAAATCACTGAATGAGTAGATGTTAAATGAGGACAAACCTGAAAGGTGCACGAAATGGACAATGGGTTTTTACCATGAAAGTAATATTAATGTAGTATTGAAAGTAATAGAAATGTAGTATAGCAGGCTACTTCTGCTGACTGCCAGAAGGTTGACTCAGCCTTCCTAGGTTGGTAAAATGAGGACCCAGATTGTTGGGTATATATGCTGACTTTGTAAACCGCTTAGGGAGAGCTGTAAACACTGAGGCGGTGTATAAATCTAAGTGCTATTGCTACCAGAATCTAAATGATTTATGTAGAAGGAGATTTGAAACTAGGCTAAACTCTTGTATGAATTAGATGGACGGGTTGCTTATGACAGAAGGACTACCATTTGCTAACCCCACCGCTATAACCCAGAATAGGATTTGGGATTTGTGGCATTTCAAAAAAAAAAAAATGCATGTAATTCTCTCTAGAAAATAGAATGCAACAGTTTGAGGGAAGGGGTCATCTGTTATACTCCTTCACGCTGATTAACTGCATGATATTCATAATTGACATGGCATGTTTACTTATGTTTCTCCAACATTCATTCAAGTATCTCTTTTGTACAAAAAGGGTCTGGCGATTCCCTCTTACTTTTGCAAAGCACTTTTTCCAGCTCCTTTTCCATTAAAAGAACAATGGTGGAATAATAATGTAGTTTTTCACTCTCCCCCTCTCTCTCCCTTTTCTTACTTGTTGCTAAAGTGATTCCTCCTCCCATTTCTGCATTCCACTCTTACTTGAGGATTAAGAAGCACTTGCATCTATTTCTCCCCATTGTTATGGTTTTAATTAAACATTACCTTAAACAAATACACAAACAAAAAAACCCCGAACTAGCTACTTAATAGTGTGCTCAATGACGAAGATGCTGTAATAGGAAGTAGAGGAGAAAAAGCTTTTGTTTTCTTGAAAAATGAAAAAAAAAACAAAAAACCAACCACCATAGAAGGGAGTGTTTGTAATGAAATGTATTCATCTGAATTCAAAGGATTGCTCAGATCAATCTGACCACTTCTATTCTCTTTGAAAGTCCAGAAGTTCTGTTTTAACCAGCTTCCCTGCACATGTCTACATCTTTCTGGGTGATTTCTTTACATCCATTGTCTCCCCGCAGAGCAAAGAGGCAACTGTCACTTCTTGTTTTTTTAGTGGGGCTGAAGAGAAGCTCACCGCAACTATCTGCCTGAAGAGATCTCCTTTAATAAAAAAGCAAAAATGCTGCAGAATCTGTCTTCTTTTTTTAAAAAAGAGTTTCTGTTTTCCACCACACCACTGGAAATGTGAATTCCTTTTCTGGCTATCATTACTCTAGCTGTGACATCATTCACTCCTCACCTCTCCTTGACTTTTTAGTTGCTTTTCCTTTTACAGCTTCCTCCCAGAAGAAGTACCCATAGATCTAACCCACAGGAGTTTGTGGAAACCCTTCATTATTAACAGGAACTACTTGGTTAAGACTTTAAAATGGATAAAGAAGTTTCCCCAGAAGTTCAGAACACTACAGTTCTTTCTGTCCCAAACCAGAATTTATTAAAGATAATTTATTCTGAATTTCTGCCAGGCATACAAGGAACACAGGTCCAGTCCCACCAAGACCTACTGCATGGTGGCGCAGTGGTTAGAATGCCAGTACTGCAGGCTAACTCACTGCTCACTCCAGGAGTTCATTCCTGACCGGCTCGAGGTTGACTCAGCCTTCCATCCTTCCGAGGTCGGTAAAATGAGGACCCAGATTGGTAGGGGCAATATGCTGACTCACTAAACCGCTTAGGACAAGGCTGTAAAGCACTATTAAGTGCTATTGCTATTGCTACTGCCTGAGGCAGAGAGGCAGCTTTGGCTAATGGCAGAGTCAGCTTCAATTTCCAGCAATACTCTATTTCTCTGACACAGGTACAATCAGAAAATATACGCTTTTTTGGAGTACTGCCTATTGTTGCTTGGTAGGCACTGGGACACTTTTGGTAAAACAGGTTCCCCCCAAAGATAACTTGCCCCCCCCTTTTTTTTACCTTTGCCTTAAATCTGAAGTCCTACAAAAGCCTGAATCAAGAGGTTCTTGTTGCAGGTGTTCTCTGAACTCAAAGGGCACCAGGGACCACTCATTCCCCTTTATCGGAGCCTGAATCAAGCTCCGATGAAGGAAGGTTAGGTGTCTCAGGCCTCCTCTTTCGCATCCTCTGAAGCTGCTTCATTCCCAGTTTCATGTTAGTACTTCAGATCTCTTTTTCCTCGTTGTTAGTGTTAGATGTTCATTTTCCTGTTTTTCCATTTTGTATTTTATTCTTGTTGATAAATTCATGAAAAAGTTCCAATCGACTGGGAATTATTTATACAATGGAAACAGCCATAAAGTCAGAGCTATGGTAAGAACCCTTCCCTCAGATAAGAATCCTCAGAGCTTTGTGGTCTAAAACTCCCAGGGAATGGCTTCTATTCACAGCTGCAACCCCTATATAAGAAAGGAGGACCCCAAATCCATATTTCCTACCCCTACCCCCTTCTCTCCACAAAAAGAGGAAATAAATATCATGCTAAAATGGCTCAATCCCAATTAATTGGGCCTTTTTTTAAGGGTACACATCTCTAACCGTTCTCCTTAGCATAGCATTGCATAATCAAATGTATGGAAAAAGTGCAGGCCCCGGGGAAAAATCCAATCTAATTTCCCATGAGCCTCTTCTGGAGACAGCAGGAAACTAGCTATCCAGATCCTTTCAAGTTCAATGGCTTCTTACAAGCTGCGTAAGCTAGTCTGGAAACACTATAAAGCTCATCAAGTGCTTTTTTTCGGTCATGCATTCTCACCCTGCCTAGTTCCTTAATCTGCACTCTCTTTATGCCAACCTGAGGTGTTCTGCTGCAGGTTTATTTACGGATATTGCATATGTTCATCTTCTCAACCAGTTCATAGTTCAGATGCACGTTTAAGAGAGCAGTTGTAAATTACAAACTGAAGTAAAATGAACAGGAGTTTAAGTGGGAACAAAACTGGAGAGGTTGAAGTTCAATACCATTCTTAGTCCCAGGAGTACACTAGAAAACTCTCTCTCAGCCCAACTTATTTCAGAGTTCCAACTGTGTGTGTGTGTTGGGGGGTATGATTTAAGTCATCTTAAATCTTGGAAGAAAAGCATGATATAAATCCAGCAAATAAATTATGTCTTCTTGAAACTGGTTTGAGACCTTGATTTTAACTACAGTGCAGTATTTGCTTCAAATAAAATGCTACAAATCGCCTCAGCTCAGGCAGACTTCTGCTCTTACCTGAATTATAACACCTTGGATTTTCCTATGGTCATTCTAGACGTTGCTAACTGATCCATTTACCTAGCAGACAGGCACTGATTATTTGACACTCTTGCTGATCTCTCACCGTTGTGCTGGGGCTCAGCCTTCTTCTGATGCAGTCAAATGATGTGGTTTCATTCGAAAATGGTGATTGCCACTGCAGATCTGACTCGCACAGCCACTGAAGGAGAAGCTCAGTATGTCCTGCTTCCCAGCTCCTGCCGGATAGCTGGACTGCATAGCAAGTGTAGTAAAATCAGTGCGCTAGTGACATGCCACCCACAAGAGGACTGTCTTGCTCTATGGGTACTACTGTTTCCTTGTAGGGCAGAACTTTCTGACTCTGCAGACCAGCGTGGAGGAAAGGGGATGGTTCTGTCCATGCTGCTTGCATGAATGCAGCTTCGTGCAAATGTTTGCCCATTGCTTGTGTGGCCTGGCTCCTAATGGGCCATAGCCTGGCACCGGGACACAGACCAGAAATGGAGACCCCAATTGTACGGAATGGATTTCTTCTGGGGAGAGATAAAATTGAGAGATGGAGGCAAGGCACTTAGTTTCTGGCCATTAGCTGGGCTATTTTTGCTTGTTGATTAGCCAGGAATGATGTTTTGATTGGCTGTTGGTTGTTGTTTTTTGAAAAGTTCTAAACTGTACAGGTTTCTATAATGCCCAGATATTTTCAATAGGCAGGACAGTCCAGTCGAGTCTGATCAGTTTCAAACATGAAATTAGAGGACATGAGTAAAAATAGAGACTGGTAATTGGGAAGTGTTCTTGGTCATGGCCATCTCACATTCCACACCCACTTTTCCTGTAGCTTCTTCCAAGCAATGATTTCCCAGTGGAAGATAAATTAGAGCCATAAAGTTTATTGCTATTTGAAAGGACAGATACAGGGAGAAGAGGAAATGTGATCTGGATTTAATTTCACTTCCTTTGATTGGATTTCTAATCTGCAAAGTATTCAGGGAACCTAACAACAACAAAAAGACACAATCAGGCAAGTCCCACCATCGAGTAAACCACACCCACACCCACACCAAAACAGGCTCCATAAATTATGTTAACTAAATATTATTATAAAGCAGCAGAGCAATAGGATAAAGGGTTTAGACTGAAAATTCTGTTAGTGTGGTCATTTAATGAGAAGGTTCAGATCTCCCAGGAGAAATCCAGCACTGAGTCCCAATGTCAATTCCTGTCTACTCTCAGGATAAATCTTTTATATTTTGAAAAATCCTGTCTTTAGAAAGCTGAAAAGGGTGAGTGGCAAGCTTTTGGGCACTGCCCAAAATAAAAAGAATTGAAGATACTCTCCTAATCCTTATTTTTTTTTCAAACCAAGAAAAAATATATACCAATTTTAGTTCTGTTTGAATTTAATTTGATTTAATTAATGGAACAGATGATTTTGTAAGAAAAAAAATGCAGAGGCGGCAGCAAATGCTGTTGTTTCCTGTCAATCTGTCTCTGGTAGAACCTGGGTTGCAGTAACAGAGCATTCTTGCTTGTCAGTAAAATTGCTGTGTCTGCAATCTAATCAACTTTTTGGGTGCGGAAAATGCACTCAGCCATGCTGAGCATTCCCAGAAAAATAATTACCAAAACAGGATGCCATAATTAAGATGTGATTCCATTTTCTATTAAAGAAAAACCATGTTTTTATTGAGCTACAGATTGTAGATCCAAAATAACTGCCTTGAGGACTAGGCTTGCTTTCCTTCAAAATGGCTGCAGTGATGGATATAGTCAGCCAAAAATTCTGAACAAAAATAATTAATCACCCTCTCCCCTAAGTTCTCTTCCCTGCATGCTCCCTACCACTCCAGTTAAGCCATCATCTTTCTCAAGGCAAATAGGCACACTTCCAAACAATGCACTGGATTGTAGTCATTTATGTATTGAGAAAGTCTATAAGCCCCAGGTTGGCCCTAGAGATATACTCCCAAGTGAATACCATCTTGGAAATATCACTATTCTGAATTAACTTTCATTATTTGTTTTTGTAAGTCAGGATGCTAGCATGTACCAATGGGGATGTCCACATGGATAACATCCCATTGGCTACTCTTGCTCCATAACTTCCTTGACAATATTCTGTTATAAATGTCATCCAATTTTGTGACAAAAAGTCACTCTTATCTAATTAGCAGTGCTGGGATATATGATACTATAAATACAGTTTTAGTAGTGACGGTCCTTGGTGATCTCTGATTTAGTTGTTTTCTTGCAGATGTTTCATTAACAAATTAGGTAACATTATCAATCAAGTTACCCAGTTTGGGTAATGAAATATCTGTAAGAAGACAACTAAACCCAGAGACCACCAAGATCCCTGCATTTCAACCATGCAAATATTCCCCTCTATCAGTTTTTGTAGTATAAGGTATTTTCCCTGTTCCCATTACTTGGGGAATACCAGAATCCATTTTCCACAAGCCAAAGATCAGGATGGCACCTGAGGATGGCTTTAAAATTAAAAGGCATAGTTTTCAGATAAATGGTGCTTTATGCTTCAGAGATGTTCATTTAATAAATGGAGTATCCATATTATGTCATTACTTGCAGCGTGTATTTTTTGCTGATTGAAGATAAATGCTTTAAAGGACAGATTGACCTTCCAAGAAACATTTCTCAGGTCATCCAAGAAACATTTCTCAGGTCATCTACAAAATATAAAACAAGGAAATAAGGAAATTAATCCTTGGTTTATCTTGTGTACCCGTTACCTTTTAAGTAACAAAAATTATTACTGTTTTCTGATATTGGCTGAATTATAAACAGCTGTGTTTAATTTATTTGCTTTAACATATGCTGAAGCCATTTTTGTAAGAAAAAGTAAAGATGAGAATACAGACTTTAAAAAGATGCATTTCATCTCTGGGACAGGAATTTTGATGGCCAGGGAAGTATATGAAATGGCACCTTATCTCCTGATTATCTTTACAAAAAAAGCCTGCTATATGTTGTCATTTCTCCATCATCCTTGATTTAGGTTTGGGTTTTTCCTCAGAAGTTCAGTTTTTTCTGTCCCAAATTAGAATTTATTCAGGATATTTGGGTAAAGCACACAATGTGCCTTCAGCTGCCAGGCCCACAAGAAACATATAGTCAGTCCTGCCAAGATCTACTGTCTGAGGCAAATAGCCAGGTCTGGTCAATGGCAGAGTCAGCTTTGATTTCCAGTAATACTCTACCTGTCAGATGAAATAGCCTTTTGAAAAATCTGGCATTTTTTGTGATATGTCTCAAAACATATGCTATACCAGACACTGAATCCTCTGTTTTTGTCCTGATTAGTTCTTCATTTTAAAGCTGGAATGGAGCTTGTTCCAAGCATGGCTGAATTACAACTTCCAGCAACTCTCGTCATTGGTCCCGCTAACTTGAATTGCTGGGTCGGAGATCATCAACTCTTAGACGGCTAGAGTTTCCTCTCTTTGATTTAAGGCTTTGCTTTAGGGAAGCAAGCCATCATGAAAGAGATGTTGACTTTTAGTAATGATCATTAAAGTATCTGGAAATATACTATTGAAAGGATTGTGCATCTTCTTGTTAAAGGCGTGAAGTAGAAGACCTAAAGATTTCTTGTCATTTTCTTCTCAGGAAGTCTCATATTCATCTGAGAAGGAAAAATAAGGCTAAACTTTTAGCAGATAGCATTAATCTAGAAACTGCTGAGAGTCCAGATAATTGAACTGAGGAGAGAGAGAGAGTGAGAGAGAGAGAGAATTAATTGTGGCTCAGGGGAGGTTGACAGTCTTGGCCAGGATAAGTACAATGTGACTCATAAGAGCCTGTTCTCATATCCTTCCTGCCATCAAATTCATGGGCCAGAACAGAAGAAACTACTATATGTGCTTCCCACCAGTTAATGACGTATAGGCCCATGAGGAAACATCCCTGCTTGTTTCTCCATCAGCCAGGTTATCAGCATGATGAGCTGATCGTCACTAGGCTTCTTTTGCCAAATAGTGGTCGGATCCCATCCATTTGAAACAGGCTTTTGGAGAGGAGGAGAGAAACTGATTTAGATGGTTGGGCTCTGGTGTTTGGAGATAACGTTTGTGTGTTGTATTGATGAGTGTGCACAGATGCGCAAAGATGGGACCCTCAGGACATCTGGCAAACTGAGCAATGATTCAAGGTGAATATTTATTCTTTGCATAGCTGTTACAGTGCACTTATTTATGTCACTAGAATAGTACCATGCACTCACAAGAGAAAAGCACAGATAGTCCTCGGCTTACGACCATAGTGGAGTCCAAAATTTCTGTTATTAAGTGAGACATCTGTTAAGTGAGCTTTGACCCATTTTATGACTTTTCTTGCCACTGTTGGTAAGTGAATCACTGCAATTGTTAAGTGAGTCACATGATTGTTAAGTGAATCTAGCTTCTCCATTGACTTTACTTGTCAGAAGGTCACAAAAGGGGATCACATGACTCTGGGACACTAAATATGAGTCAGTTCTCAAGCAACTGAATTTTGATCATGTGACCACAGGGATGCTGCAATGGTCTCAAGTTACTTTTTTCAGTGCTGTTGTAACTTTGAATGGTCCCCAAACCAATTTTTGTAAGTGCTACACTCAGGAGGAGGTCAAGGTTTAGAGAAACACAGTGTATATTGACAGTGGGACTCTTCCTTTTTTTTTTAAAGTACTAAATTAAGTATTTGAATGTGGTTGGTGATAATAAACTCTAAATTTATCTTATTATGCCCTATTCTAAGCATCCAGAAGATGCCTACTGGCATGATAAACATGTTATAAGAATTTCTCCAGGAAGAGGGTGATAGTGTTAATGGTGGATTTGCCAATCTTCTTATGGCCAGCCTCTCCAATTGACATCCCTGCCGGTTAATTGCCAGTAGTTGCCAGTGGTTGTTGATTTTTTTCAGCCCATTGAGAGACATTAAATGTAGGGCATGATGGAAGTTTAAAATAATAGCTAGGATCAGAAAAGATGTGCTCTTTTGGAATACTGCCTATTGTTGTTGGAGACCCAGTGGGATCCTTGTGGTAAAACACGTCCTTCCAAAATAATTGGACCTTTTCTTTCCTTTGCCGGAAACCTGAATTCCTACAAAAGCCAGAACCAAGAGGTCTTTGGTGCTCTCTGAACTCAGAAAGCACCAAGGATTCCTCATTTCAACCCTGAGCTACAAATATTCTCCTTTATTGGAGCCTGAATCAAGCTCTGCTGAGGAAGGCCAGGTGTCTCACTCCTCTTTTGAGTCCTCTGCAGCTGTTTCTTTCCCAGTTTCATGTTAGTACCTTAGATGACATTATGAGCAGCCTTTTTTTTTTACAGACAACCCACGTGGCATATAGAAATTATTTATATAAATGATTTACATTTAATAGTGGAATGGTGTGCTGTCTGTTTTCTGGGAACTGACCTTTGCTTCCTCTTAAAATCGCACTCTTTCTGCTTTATGTAATCCCTTTTCTAAATTTACGGTATCTTAATCCTTTGAGAAATTTACTGGAATTAAGAACAGAAACAGACATCCATGAGAGAAAATGGGAATGTGGAGATCCTGAAAAGGAATAAATAATGTAGTAGAAAGTATCATAAAATGAGCAAAGCAAAACAAACTGCATCTTGTCACAAATGCTTTAAAACAGGACTTGCTTTTTAATCCTGTTGAAATAAAACAATTTACTGTAGATCAATAACTGACAAATCATATTTCAAAACCATAAGGACAGTGTCGACAGAGCTCTCTTTCCAGCCAATCACAGACCAAGGTGGGACATAATGACTCTTACCATTGGAACCAGATGATGACAAGATTGGCATGCGCTTTCTGACTCTTCCATTGGCTGAGAAGTAGAGAAGAGGATGCTAATAATGCAGGACCATAGAAGATCCTCAGATCACTTGAACAGCACAGCTAAAGGGAAGCAAGGAAAACTGGATGGATCCAAGAACAGAGGAGATTTATTTGTTTAGCGTATGGCGAATACATGTACTTATAATTCAAATGTTAATGTCCAGTCCATCCAGCCATTCTAGGGTGGTCTATGTTGAAAAAAATCAGACATTGGGCCAGTATAAGCTGTTGATAGATATTTGGACACAATGTGATGGATATTTTGTCGAGGAGCACCACAATCACACTGAGGTAGAAACAAGACCCCACTTAAATAACAAGTCCTGGCAGACACCATGTTGGGTATGAATCCTGTTCAGAATTGACCAATGCTGGCAAAGAAGGCCCATTTTGTTTATTTGTTGCCATATATTTCGAGAGCCAGGAGTTCTACAAAGATGTCTGGCTGCCAACTGTCATTAACTGCCAATTCTTCAATGTACTCTGGCTGCCAATTGTTGCTAGTCATTTGGTTCACACTACCATACACCAACCAGGGAACACCCAACGAGGTGAACTAGCATCACACCCCAAAAGATGTGATGAAAAAAACAGAGGAGAGAACCACAGAGATGGCTTCCATGTTTTACAGGGCCTCATCTTTCTCTTGTTGGTCACTGTTTTGGGACATTACTTGTAGCAATCATGCTGGTTCTGCCCCTGCCCTTTGGTTATCAGCTTCTTGCACAGGCTTTGGATCTAGACATACCATTACATCAAAGTGGAGTAAGCTCAAACAAGCAGAGTTTGTGTGTGGGTGTGTGTGGGTGGGTGTTTGTGAAAGTGGTGGTTTATTGTTTAATGTTCTGTTCCTCAATTTGTACAGCAACGGGAAAGATGCTTGTAGTATGGCTATGAATGGTATGGCAAGTACCTTGATTTGGAGAAAGAGGAAGGCCTGTCTTAATTACCAAAACATCTTAGGCAGACTTAATATTTCCAGAATGGAAGTGGAAACATAAATTGCATCACAACGAACACATTCTTTCCTTTGTGGATGGTCAGATGTATTTTTTTTTAAAGGGAAAACTGGAGTGATGTGCAGCTAGCTAATTTTAGAACCCCTTCTTGCTTTCATACCACTTCCTCACTATATGTCTTGGGAATATGCATACTTTTTGCCAAAAAAATATTATGCACACATAGGTATAAACAGGAATGTCCGCAGCCTTACTAACAAAGAGAAAACATCAATTCTAATAGGTCCAGCATATTTTCTTAACCACATCATCTCTCATCTGCAGCTCTAGACAGTCTATTTTTTTTTTAAATTGTTTTTTTCTTGGCATACAATATGTGCTTAATGAACATTGTACTGTCTGGGTCAATTTATTTACATCTCAATCTCCTAATTTCTACCTGTTGTCCAACCATTGATAAAACAAGTCCCAAGTTCTGAAGTATTCTATGTCTTCTTTCTCTTTTATCTTCAGTGTTAATCTGTCCATTTCTGCACAGTCCAATATTTTTTTAATTACAGCTTCTTCTGTAGGTGTTTCCTCGCTTTTCCAATGTTGTGCAAACACAATTCTTGCCGCTGTTAAAACACGCAATATAAAATATAGATTCTCTTTGTCATTTTTTCTGGTATTATGCCTAGAAATAATAGTTCTGGCTTAAAATCTATATGCTGTCTTTACAATTTTCTAATCACATATGCATTTTTGCCCAAAATCTTTTTGCTTTTGGACACGTCCACCACAGGTAGTGATATGTGCCTGGAGTTTGATTCCATTTCCAACATTTGGTAGACATATTTTTAAACATTTTTGCTAATCTCACAGGTGGTAAGTGCCACCTATAAAACATTTTATACAAATTTTCTTTATAAGTGGTTGCCATTGTCAATTTATAGTCTCTTTCCCAGAGCTTTTGCTTCTAGATGGTCTTTTTGAAGTCCACTTTGAATTTAGTCCATTGAACCTTAGGTTTGCGAGCCAATTCCTGCTGTTCTGTAAAGTCCACAGCAGTGTTTTCACTTCTAAGTAAGCAAGAAAGAGTCTTCGTTTCAGAGAAGATATGTGTAGTGCATGTTGAAAGGTGTGAGGAACAACGTAGGATATGAGAGAACTCAGATTTACCAAAAGTTGGCGTTAACACTGTTATGGGGGAATCTGGTGTGTTCCTTACAACATGTTAAATTCCATCAGAGCTGAATCAAAGCTGATCTTAGACTCATGTTTAGCCAAAAAAAAACCTAAGTTTGGTTAAAATAATGAGTATGATGCCCACTCAAACCGTAGAGAGTCAGCAGATGCCTAAAAGGCAATTTGCAACAATGCATTCAGTTCAGTGGTGGAATTCAATTTTTTTTACTACCAGTTCTGTAGGCGTGGCTTGGTGGGCGTGGCTGGGAGGGTCATGTGACTGGGCGGGCAGTTTCTGTAAGCAGAGCAATAAAGATTAGGTTAGAAACAACACCAGGATGGTTTTTCCTGCTTTCCTTACAGGATTAACCCTGTAAAATGTAAAAAAAAAAAAAAAAGGAGATTTCTTCTAACAACCAGTTCTCCAAACTGCTTAGAAAATTTACTACCGGTTCTACTGAACCTGCTAGAACCTACCTGATTCAGTTCATTTAAAAACAACACTCTCTTTAATGTAAGCTGAGTAGTGATGGTTTCTATTTACGGTATTTATTTTTCAGGGGATGCTCTGAGGCTGTTCAGCAGAACCAAACTTTACAGGCAATGTGGTAAATCAGCAGTGAGGCTTTCAGTTAAGATTTCTATTGTACCTGAAAGTAATAGGCTGTCATGAAAAAGAGGACAAATAAAAAAAAAATAGCACTCTTCATGAGTGTCTGGAGCAGATGCCCTTGAATTGTACTGCACACTTATATTCATGGAGGAAGAAAAAAGCCCTGTGCTTAAAAAAAAAAATGGGGCTCATGAAAGAATTTAACATATGAAAGATTTGTTTTCCAGTCATGCTTACAAAATGAACTTGAGGCAGTCAAGGTATTTATAAAATGAGAAAATAAGGAGCAAATCTTGTGATGCTGACCGAATCTTTGATCAAAGATCACATTGCTTTGTACTTAAGGAGCAAAATAACACAAGCAGGCTTACTTAGAGAGGTGAACTTGTACCTGGAAAGCACTAGATATATATTGTACAAATACATATATGTATATATACAGTATGTACATGTATACACATACATACATATATACAATTCACTCAAAATTGAAAATGATGTGATATAACAAGAATAATGCTCCAGTATTGGCCATCATCCAACTTAAAGACTTATTTAAATCAGAAAAACAATGTTGACCTTCAAAAAAAAAAAAAGGAAAGGAAAAAAACCCCACCCTCAGGCAAAAAAGCTTGGAAATAGGGCACAATAAATGTAAAATTAAAACAAAAATAATTCCAGGTATGGGAGACAAGAATGGCTCCATTTATTACTTGTTAATGGAATTCCTACTAAATACAAAATAAATACTGGTGTGTAACTTGGTCTAAGAGTTGAAAGTGACTATAACTTATTAAAGACTAAGCCAGACCTTTCTTCAATCGCCATAGATCTAAAGACAGATACTGAAAACCAACAGCCACACTGGCTGGCTATGAACCCACTTTGAAAGTGACAATCATTATGATAGAAAAACATTGGTATTATCTAATCTTCAAAGCATCATCCTGGGTCTAGAAGTATCTGAAAAGTTACAAATAGTGCTGACTCAGTCAGTATAAAACTCACTGAAAATATATATATATATCTGTGATAAATCAGATAAGGTGGTTTTTTTCCCCCATGGTATTTGATGTTTCCCAATAATACATGGTGTTACTTTTAATGGTACATGCTATGAGAAATATACCAGTAGAGAATTGAGAATAAAATGGAAACTATAGCAAAATTGGATGGAATAGAAACGAGAAATTATTCACCATGCTAAAGTAACAATCAATTGGTCCACTTACATCTGTAGTTTACAAGACAGATAGATGGAAGCCTTACAAAATTGCCTGAATCCAAACATTAAACAAGCGTATTGATGGAGAGCATTATTAGTAGAACTGGCAGGCATAAACATATTCTCTAAGCCAAATGCATCTTCTGGGTTGTGGCATATACCACTGGTTGAAGAAAACATGAAACTGTACATTTATCATACCATATGGTTGATCAGCTTTAAATGCAGGCTCTGGGGACTGCGTTCTGCACTTAAAATGTTCCCCTGTACCATGTAACAACTAATGGAAGGCTTACAACAATATACACAATCTTCTTACCTGTAAAGGGGGTCACTGAAGAAAAACATGGTCAGTGGTAATAGTAAAAGCCTAGTCCTCAATTATTAAGCTGTGTATGTGGGTGGGGGGGGGGAAGCTTTTTTTGTTTAAGTTCAAGAAATACAGCATCTGGGAGAAAT
Source organism: Myanophis thanlyinensis (assembly GCA_017656035.1). Taxonomy (NCBI): domain Eukaryota; kingdom Metazoa; phylum Chordata; class Lepidosauria; order Squamata; family Homalopsidae; genus Myanophis; species Myanophis thanlyinensis. The sequence continues at coordinate 15,077 of JAEANM010000329.1, read as the reverse complement.
AGAAGCAAAAAATGGCCAGACCAGCTTAAAAGAAAGGCTAGAGTATATGTGTCAAACCTTGTACGTCTGAGAGAAGTTCAGAGGAGCATGGGAATGGTAAATTAATCTCAAAATCTTGCCCGCCTATATCACAAGTCTGGGGCTATTTCCTTACAAAAACACTGTTCGGCTTCATCGTCAGTATATTACAAGGGCCTAAATTACATAAAGAGTATGCTAAGCTTAAAACCACTTTTTGTTATTTATGATTTTTCTAAAGGAAATAAAGTCTTCACACATGTTATTATACAAATAACGCAGAACAGACATGTGATCAAGGAACCAAATAGCTTAATATTGAAAGTTTCACAAATAAGTTATTTTGTTTAGAAAAAAAGGAATGTGAGAAAGTTGAACCTCTTTCAGGGAAGCGCCTAGTCATGCTCCTTGCAGTGAGTTTAGTTCCTTTCTGGTTCAGGTCAGACATGGATCTAAGCCAGTGGTGAAATCCAACTGGTTTTGCTACTGGTTTGATGCGCGCACACTTTTCACACCAACCGTGCTGCTCCACAGCTTCTAAACTGCTAGTTTTTACTTATTGGAGGCAGCCTGGGTGATTGGGAAATCTGTGGAGGCACACAAACCAGCTGTTCTGTGTGATTCAGGTGAGCAAAAAAGAAAAAAAGAAGGGGATATAGGACAGGAAAGGTCCTGGGCTGGTGGGCAGGGCCAAACTTCATCGTCGCTACCTGTTTGGTAGAACCGGTGTGACCTGGCTGAATTTCATCACTGATCTATGCTGATCTTCTATTAGTTTACTTCTTGTATTGTTGTCTTCTCATAAATAAATACAAAGGGGTTTGCTCTTTCCCATCACACATTGATTATTCACTTAAATATATTGCCTGAAATGGGCTATCATGATGCACCATTGCATAAGGGAAATCAGGAAAGCAACCTCCTACCACTAACTTTAAAAAAAAAAAACTATAGATCCATATAGATCCGGATGTTGCATATGGCTCTGATATTTAAAATATTCAGTGCACAGGTTTGGGTAATAAAAACACTGCACTTTTTTTTCCCTGGGAAATTAAAGGTCAAGTAGTCTGGGAAGTATCAAAAGTTCCTGCATGACAGGCAGACTTTATAGCTTGGGGAAAAATCACTTACACCCCTCTTCCCTCCATTCTTCTGAATGAGCAGTGCTGCCAAGAATGTTGTTTATTGCTCAAGTAAAGCATCGTAAAGGGAATTGCTGCTGAGCAATCTGCTCATGGATCATCCTAATAGACAAAGTTACAAATTATTCTGATGACCTTGTATCCATCCTGTCTTGTGTGTATGTGTGCATGTGTGGTATGTCGAGACATACAGGGTTTGTAGGAATGGTAACAGAAAATTACTTGCCTTCTGTCTACTAATGCTTAGCAGGGGATTCTATTTGGGAAAAGTTCCTACAGAGACTCATTACACGTTGAAAGTAACCTGAAATAAATGTTTCTGGGTCAACAAAAACCAGCACAAGTTATAACCCACCAAGCAGCAGCTGCCATGGGTTTTGTGTGCTCCTGAAATCTTTATATTGGCATCTCCATCTATATATCTGAAAAGGTGAAGTTCCTTGTTTTTCCTTGGCAGGTTGATTTTAATCTCCACTTCTGCACAGCTGCCCATTCTACTTTGGTACATAGAAGCAGGATGCTACTTCCTTTCATGAGCTGTGATGGCACAGTGTTTAGAATTCAGTACTGCAGGCTAATTCTGCTGATTGTCGGCTGCCAGAAGTTCAGCAATTCGAGTCTCACCAGGCTGAAGGTTGACTCATCCTTCCATCCTTCCAAGGTCGATAAAATGAGGACCCAGATTATTGGGGGCAATAGGCTGACTCTGTAAAGTGCTTAGAGAGAGCTGTAAAGCAATATGACATGGTATAAATGCTATTGCTATTGGCTTGTATAATCAATAAATCAGTGGTGGAATTCAACCGGCTTTACTACCGGTTTGGTGCACGCGCTTGCCAGGTGATTTAGGTGAGTAAAACAGAAAAAAACACAGAGGAGATATAGGCTAGGAAAGGGTCTTTCCTTTCTATAGGATAGAAAGGATAGGCAGGTGGGTGGGGCCAAATTTCAACGCCGCTACTGGTTCAGTAGAACCAGTGCATCCAGCCTGAATTTCACCACTTGATTAAAGCCAAGTAAGTACCCTTGGAAGATCTGCACAGTTGTTGTGTGAGCTTGATAAAAGACAGACCACTTTAACAAATAGCAGAAAGGTGCCATGCTCACCCAAGATCCAAAGACATTTTCCAAATCATTTTCAATGTATGCATAGCGATTTAAAAAAAAATGGGGAAGGGGTTTAAACTGCCTTCTAGTTATATGTGAAAGCTTATTAGTTGAGTTTAGTTGATTCACTTTACGTAAAAACAGAAGTGTCAAACTCTGTGTTTGTTGAATTGTGCAACAAACACATATGTGTTTCTTCACTTTGTACCATTCCTTTTCTCCAGGTGTTACACCGTGGTCTCCTTTCCCTTTTACTCTCCTAATGCATTGTGGTCTAAATCTCCCAGGGAATGGCTTCTATTCACAGCTGCAACACCTATATAAGAAAGGAGGACCCTGAATCCATATTTCCTGCCCCCCATTTCTCTCCACAAAAAGAAGAAATAAATGTAATGCCAAAATGGCCCAATCCTAATTAATTGGGCCTTTTTTTTAGGGTACACATCTCTAGCCATTCTCCTTAGCATAGCATTGCATAATCAAATGTATGGAAAAAGTGCAGGCCCTGGGAAAAATCAAATCTAATTTCCCATGAGCCTTTTTTGGAGACAGCAGGAAGCTAGCTATCCAGATCTTTTCAAGTTCAATGGCTTCCTATAAATTGTGTAAGCTAATCTGGAAACACTATAATTGAAACCCAAAGGTCATGAAGTGTTAAGTCCCAATGGGTGAAGCTTTGCCTGCTACAAGAAATGACATGATCGCATTGTTGCCTGCTTCTTTTGTATCGCCCCAATCTCATTAATTATGGTCCACCTAGTGCCCTCCCAGTGGACTGCACATATCCAGAAAATTCATACCATGCATGCCAATCACTGAAAGAATGCATGAAGAGATCAAAGACTATAATACAGGCTAGCTACTTTTGCTGATGTTGTTGCAACCATGGTCATTGGTCTCCTCCCCCTTTTCATTCTCTGAATTTTTTTTATTCAAGAAAATGCAGATATGCTGTCTCTGGCCACAAAGTTTTCATGTCAGTGTAGAGAAACTCAAAATGTGTGCATCATTACAAAAACAGAGATATTTTTCTCCATCTCTGCAATAAACATACTTATAATGTCTTATAGAGTCTCAGTAGCGCAGTGGTTAGAGTGCTGTACTGCAGTACTTCTGCTGTCTGTTGGTTCAAATCCCACCAGATTCAAGGTTGACTCATCCTTCCAAGGTGGGTAAAATGAGGACCCAGATTGCTGGGGGCAATAGGCTGATTCTGTAAACCGCTTAGACAGGGCTGGAAAGCACTATAAAGTGGTATATACGTAAGTCTAAGTGCTATTGCTATTGCTATATCTAATAAAGAGAATCAGCCATTAGCAATACGAATGCTAAAGATTTTAGATCAGGCTGGAGAGCAGTTCCTTCTCAAATGCTAGAGTTTCGTTTCTGAAAATTGGGCTAAGTTCGGGATCATTAACCAATAATAGGACTGCAACAGTGTAAAGGGTATCTGTGGTGTTTGCTATGAGTCACATTGTGCAAATAAGGTTGTTCCAGCCTGCATCTTAGCAACCAGCAAGAGGTTGTCTAAACAAGGAACATCCAATAGGCAACATCCTGAGCAAACATGTTATATCCCGAGGAAATAAATTGATGGCAAAGCCTTGCCTGTGTTGCCATCTCTTACTGCTTCAAACTCTAATTGATAGAGCAATCCTGTCAATCAAGGATATGAAACATGAGGCCTGGAGCAAAAATGTCTCTCCCTTTCATGCTCATCAGATTCTCGTCCCCACCTGGTATTACTTTTAAAAAAGTTTCTTTGTGTAATAAAATAATTATTCTACGGCAACATGCCAACTTCCAGCATCAGCTTTATTCCCAGTAGTGGCTGAGTCTTTGAAAATGCAATTTTAGAAAAGCCTTTACTATACATTTAAGAACAGAAAGAAAAGGAAAGTGTGTGTGTGTGTGGTTTGTGTATGGGGTACGTATATGTGTGTGTTTATAGTATAATATAAGCATTTCATGCATGTGTATAAATGTATTTACACAATAGTTTCCTCAAGTTACAACCAGAACTGGAACTGAAATCTCGGTTGCTAAGCAATGCAGTTGTTAAATAAGTCATCATGTGACCCAATCCAATATTACAACTTTTAATGCCATCATTAAGCAAATCACCATGATTATTAAGCAAGTCAGGTGTTTGTTAAGTGAACCATATGTTTATTAAGTGATTCCAGGTTCACCAATTGACTTTGTTTGTGAGAAGCTGGATCCAGGAGGTCACAAATAGCAATCACAGGACTGCAAGACTGCAACCATTGTAAATGTGAACCAGCTGGCAAACGCTGGAATTATCAGTGTGTAATTATGGAGATCATTGTAACTTTGAGGACAGGTCGTAACTTGTTTTTTCCAAGGCCATCATAATATTGAACATTGTTAAATGAACTACTGTGAGTTGAGGACAACCTGCAATTCATTCTAATCATCTAGACATAGTTCTCCTCATTCATAAATCATAAGTAGCATCAGGTCTTGAGCCTGTCAAGTAATTTCATAACATTTACCTTTCCAGTGTTGAAGAACAAGTCTCTGAGCATGAAGAAGGGCACTGGGAACCCATTTCCATTGCCCAGCTGTCAGTTTCCATATAGCAGATATGTATTTCAAAAATAATATTGATTTCCAAAAATAAAACTTGTCTCAAGTTGAAATTAAAGCATGACTTCTTTTATGCTGTTGACACTAACAGGTTGTAATCATCCTGTTGCCTCATCATTGAGGACATTTGCAATAGTCCAAATTATGACCACAATTGAGACTAAAATTTTCATTGCTAAGCAAGACAGTTGTTAAGTGGGTTTTGCCACATTTTACAACTTTTTTTTCACATAGTTGTTAAGCAGTTGTTAAGTGAATTGTGTGGTCATTGTCAATTTGACTCCCCCCCCCATTGACTTTACTTAGAGGAAGCTGGTTGGGAAGATTATGAATGGTGATCATGACCTCAGGACAGGACAATTATCATAAATACATGCCAGTTGCCAAGAGCCCGAAGTCTGATCACATGGCCATGGGGGTACTGCAAGGATCATTGTGAAAAATCAGGCATAAGTCTTTTTTTTTTTAAAGCACCAATGAAAAACTTTGGTCACTGAATGAATGGTTGTAAGTCAGTAGGAGTAGGTGTACTGATCATTTGCACCAAGACCTACAGCTATGGGTCTCTAAACTTTAATCAGTGATCTTACTTTCAAAGCTCCACTGATGGGAAGAAGAAACATTTAACTGTAGTTGATGTAAAATAATAGCCAGCTGCACAGAAAAATTCTAGATCACTCCATTAAGACAATTGTAGCCCCATCTCCTTTTGCTCATGTCTTAGAAATGGTGAGGATGTGTCCAAGGTCTGATATATTTCTATAAAATATCCTTTCCCTGTCCAGATGCCTTCCGCCTTCATTGAGCTATGGCTCCCAGGCTAAACAACTACTTAATTAATAGCTACTTTGAATTTCTGGATCCAGAGTAAAGCTGTCAGTTGGACCAAATCATTCTTTATCACTACATCAGGCCAAGGGTAGAGAAGTGAGATCAGGGTTAAGTTATCTGTAAAGTCTTATCCATTTTAGAACTTTCTCTTCACTGATTTGTGTCTTGTCTCTTTGCTGTTGTGACGGTGTGCCTTTGGAAAGTTCTGAATGTTCCACCATATGAGCTTGTAAATCTGCACACTAGTGAAACAGCCATAATTATTTTGATTTTTATGCAGATGCAATAGCAGAAATAATGGAGATGAAACAAGGGCTGTTATTTCTCAGACACTTAAGCTAGTGCCAACATCCCATCACTTACCAACCAAATACTAAGGTATTGAAATGCTTTCTCCTTTGTTTAGTTATTCTTGGTACATTTGGCAGAAGGAATGTGGAACATATAAGCTACAGATGCCATCAAAATGAAAGATCTATAGACACTTGAGCTTTTGAGATGGAAACTATTTTTCTTACCTAAAACAAAACTTAGCAAAAATCAGATGACAACTTTCTGCTTCAGATATAGCATCATTTGGGGTGCAAACTGAAACCTATAAGTTCTGTAATATTAAGATTCTATGAAATAGCATTCACTTCTTTTCAGATGTTCTTCAATATCTTTGCCACTAAATGTTATAACATGGGACATTACTTTCAACCAATATGCAGGGTTGACCGACAGAGGTAATTGAGTACATAAGATTCCAAAAACAGATGATTTTTTAGAGTAACTACTCCTGTTTTCTTGTTTTGGCAGCCCAGGAATCAGGAGGAAGAGGTTTTTTTTGTTCAGTGAGAACTTGGCATGTCAACAGCAATGGACAACATAAATCCATTTTTAACATCTACCATATCCACCCTTTGCCACAATTTTTCTGATCTCCCAAACAGCCATTTAATTACAGGACCATTATTATGTAGAAGAATATTTGTTCTTTTATTTAGTTGTGCATTTGTTTATTTGTTTGTTTATTTGTCACACATCTCACTGTTGCAGTGACTTTGGGTGGCTTATAGAATCGTAAAAAGATAAAAGAGGACACAAAATGAAGAAAGGTTAAATAAAGATTAAAGATTAAATAAAGATTAAAAACCAAGAAATCAGGCAAGACAAGGATAGGGATTTTCTCTCTACCCCATCAGCCATCCCCCAGACTACAGGGGCCCTGTTGGGGCCCCAGGCAAGCCAGCAAAGCCAGGTTTTAAGGCTCTTCTAGAAGGCCAGGAGCATGGGAGCTGACCTCACTTCTGGTGGGAAAATATTCCAAAGGGGGGCGGGGGGGTGTCACAGCAAAAAGGGATCTTCTCCTGGATCCCACCCACTGAAGTTCTTTGGATCCAAAATAGGCCTATATTATTGTAGTGACTGAGATGACTCATTGGGGTGAGGTGGTTTGTCAGATGGAGCCAAGGTAGAGCATTTTTCATTTACAAAACAAAGGTAAACAAAGTGATACCCCACTTTCAGAAATGGGGAAGTTGAGTGCTTATTAATATTTTATGACTTCAAATTAGCCCAAGAAAGCTGCTGGATCTGACTGCTTACTAAATATTGATATTGTTGATTGATATCGGAAATAAAGCTGGGATCAAGCTTCCCATTTAAACTCCTGCTCAGATTCTGAGTTGGAATTGCTTGCCGTGGCTGAACTTAGCTATGAATATTTGACACAACGGCCTTGTCCTTTATGTGCTCGGACTAATGGAAATTGCACACGGATACTCCCTCATGACACCTGAATCTGAAGAAGGAACATCTTGCCACCTGCCTTGAATTGTACAAGGCCGTGCGTTTATTCTGCTTGCACATTATTTATCAAAAGAAAAGGGAAACGTGAAGGGAAAGAGAAACATGAAGATCTGGTAAAGGGCAGCATTATGATCCGGACAGCCTAAGCACCCTCAGAACTTCAAAGCAGCAAGAGACAAAAGCGGCTTCTACTGAGTAAAGGGTGGAGAGTCCAATCCTCCCAGGGCCTGTGATTTGACCCTTAGTTTAACAGCCTCTTTTATCTGGGTAGAATAGAACTGAAACTTTACAAGCATACTTTAACATCAATTGCAACTCTTTCAGGGAAGAACCTTAAGCTCTGTGATGGGCCAATAGCCCAGGTTTAGGCGCCATCAGCATGGATAATCTTCCTATGTGTGAACTGATAACCCTTCCATGAGAAAACCGTCTATTAGATCAAAAGAGAAAGTTACATTTCCCAAATGTTAAATTTTGTACGTGAAGGCACATCCTTCATGTTTACACACTTGCATCTGTGTTCTCAAACTCTTTTCAGTTTATAGGCCGGATCAGCTCAACCATACAGACAATCTGAGGGCTTCTCTGAGGGCAGCATACTCAAGGCAAAGATGTATTATGAATCAAGGAGCTATTGTATAATGAAAGAGAATCATACAGATTTGAACTGTCCATTTAAAGCCACAATGTGGCTTCTGCTTCTGTTCTGCAAGAAAGTAGTATGACTTTTATTTGGCACTAAATCAAATATCAGCTAACTCAGGGCTGTCAAACTCAAGGCCCAGGGCCTGAATCTGGCCTGCAGGGCTGCCCTAGAAACAGTAAAGGACTCGCCCGCAGTGCTTCTGCCAGTGAAAACAGAGTTCCCTCCGTTTTCAGCTGCGATGGCCTCCTGCAGCACCTCTGCCAGTGAAAATGGAGTTGGGGGGAGGAGCGTTTTTGCTGGCAGAGTGCTCAGGTCACTAGAGACCCCCCCCAACACGAGTGACATCAAGCTGGCCACATCCACCCTGGCCATCCCCATCCAGTCCCCAAGGTCAAATACAACCCTGATGTGGCCCTCTAATGAAATCGAGTTTGACACCCCTGAGCTAACTGGAATAACATCTTGTTTTGGAGCAGGTCCATTTTTAAAAAATATTTTTGTTTTTTACAGTTAAGAATATTCTTTGCATTGATCAAGAAAGTGACAGAAGCAGTGCTCCCAGTTCTATAAATTTTTTTCTGGCCATTACAGCAAACTAACACATTTTCTCCCATTGATTTCAACAAAGGGAAAGAAAGCATGAGGATCAGCCCAAACCTCTTGCCAGTTAAGAATCATGGAGTATATCCAACCTGGGTGACCTCTCTGTTTAGCTCTGTGGGATCTCTTTGATCTAACTGTGGCTTCCAGAATGCCCACCTTGGAACCACAGGATTTGCCGTACTAATTGTAGAAATTCTTTAAACAGTGCTGGGCAAATGTAGTTTTCCAGGACAGCTTATTTTCATTAAGTATATTGAATTTCATAGATGCATAGTGAACTGTCTAGCTTTGTTTCTTTTTTAGCAAGAAAAGTCTTGCGATCTGTTTATACATAAATAAACATCCTTCGCTTCAAATTTCATAAGTCATACTCTACATGAAGTCCCTGACATTAAGCACTTTGCTATTCGTATCAGTATGCTTATGAAATTTCTTACCTTTTAGACAAAGTACTCCAAAAATATTGGGCTACCAGCAAAGTGCCTGGCTAGTTGGATGTGAGCCAGGTCAATCTGATCTAGTTCAATACAAAACACTGAACTGCAGAAATGCACATATAGTTTAAAGCAATAGTGGGATTCAACCAGTTCACGCCTATTGTCTAGATCCGGTTGTTAACTTTCTAAGCAGTTCAGAGAACCACTGGTTCAGCTGGTCATTAGGGCAGAGAACCGGTTGTTAAATTATTTGAATCCCACTTCTGGGATTTAAAGATATTAAACTTTGTCCTACTATCACTTAGAAACCATTGGTGCCTTCTTATGAATTTGTGCCAAACTGGCACAGAGCAGTACCATTATGCCTTGTCATCTGGATATTTTCACTGAAGCAACACTAATGTCACTTTACTTCTTGAATAATCGGATTGCTCTTTTAAGTCATGTTTAAGATTATAACATATTGATGTCTGTTGATCCACTTCACCTTTACTGCTCGGAAACCAAACATGTAGAAATGTTGAAATATGCTTTGCTAATAATGCAACCAGATCACCAATTAAGATAATCTTGAATTCAGTTTCCATCTTAAGCATCAGCTGCTCTTTCAGTTTGGTGTCATCTTTTGATAAATATTCTGTATTTCTTCCTCCCTGTCATTGAGGATGATAGTGTCTACATTGTTATTTTTTTTCTAACTTGACAAAGAACCTTTTTTAAAAACTAAAGATGTTTCCAGATGTCAATCAAATGCTATTGGGTTGGTGTTTCATCTTTTCCTTTAGAACATATTTTCTCTGAAGAGAAAAAAAGGGAATATTAACCATGAAAAGGGTTCATATGGAGGGAATCATTCTATATTTTTTAAAAATTGCAATTGTGCAAAAACAACAGAAAACAAAATTTCCAATCCTAGTGCCTCTTTTCTTGCAGGATAATTTGGAATTTCCAACCTACTAGAGTTTCACCCATGTTCTATAAAGGGAGAGCAAAGATTTGATCTCACCACAATTGATCATCAGAGAAGTTTCACCTTTAGTATGTTTTCAATTATGCTACTATTTACTTCCTTCCCAAATGACACATTGGAGGCAGGATCTGTTTGCAAACAAAACTTCCAATCTACTTTTCATGCTTAGCACTGAGCTTTGCAACATGCAAAATATCTTTCTCTAACCTGGTGCCTCCATATGTCATGGGATATTACTCCCTAAATTTCCAAGATAAAATGATGCTCACTACGAATTCTGGAAACTCTTCAACACTATGGAAGATTATCAAGTTGTCAAACGCTGGTGAAAACCAGTGATTAAAAAGCAGGCACTTTAAAATGAGCAAAAAATTAATATATACACTCTGAGATTAAAAAGGCTTCCAGGTTACATGGGTTTATTTTCAAGGCGGTCCTTTTGTTTAATAACGCATCTTACAGAAAACTACAACCTCTTGTAGAAAAATAAACCACTGACTAAGTTTTGTTAGATTAATTATGTCCAGAATCACGGGAAGGGTAGAAAAACAGGAAATGTTGCAACTTTTTAAAAGAAACGAGCAATTAATTGTAGTGTATCCTGATATCAAGACATGAATCCATAAAAGGTTTATTTGCTGACAGTCTCCACGCATCTCCAGGAAGTGATCCAAGGAAAACAATAGATATACAGATTCCAAGAAAGGGGGGCTTTTTACACAGAGAAAATCCTTGCAGGGCATTTGACAGGTGCTAAAACAAAGCCCCTGAATCCTGTTTACACAGACCAGGTTGCCCAAACAGGAAAGGATGACACTACAAAGCTATATCCGTCTTCAGAAAATTCTGGCATAGAATACTTAAGGCTGGCCAAGTCTGCCTAGGCTAGAAATTCCAAGCTGTTTTTATGCTGTTTCCCCATCCTTTGGATGCATACAGAGAGAGGGAGATATATAGTTTAAAAACTTGGCTCTGGCTCTGGGAAATTTGGAACTCCACAATTTCTGCTGTGGGCTTGGAAAGTTGTTTGCATGAATCAAGATCACTGGATTGATATCTTTCCTGCTGAAATGTTTGGTGCTGGGAGCAGGAGGCGACCTTGATAGACAAGTCAGATAGTTGTTTTGCTGCTTATGTTCAAAACGGCATGAGTTTATGCAAGAGAATTTTGTTTTCTTCCTGTCCCAGAACAGACATGTAGGTTGCAAAGAAGAAGAAAAATCCAAATCCACTCTCACAGTGCCCTTTTGAATTATATATGGATCCCACGGCCCACTGAAGACTATTTATCACATCCTTTTTCCCTGGTAGGGCACTTTGATCCATCTATGCTAAATCACAGCTGTTCATTTCCACATATTGAGAATTCCAGATAAACTCTGCACAATTATCTTTTTTTTTCCCCTTAAAAAATAGATCCCTGTTTTTCCTCTGCATAGGAGGAGGAGAATCTCTCCTGAATCTTGGTTGCTTAACAACAGCTAGATCTGCAGGTGAATTTTCCACCGTGCGAAACCAGTTTTGCTCATAATGTCTTCCTGTCGCCTTCTTTATGCCAGAAGTTCAGACTGGATTTGGACTGACCTACTGAGTCCTTCCCAAAAACCTGGGATAGGCAGATGTTGATGTTTGATGGTGTTAGAAGTCCCAGACTGATCAGTCAAATGTGGTCAGGCACAGATCATATATTAGCTCAGATCATCACACAAATAACCATTTATAATATGTGTGTCATTAGGGATTGAGACAGTGCTGTTTGCAAAATATGCATTTCTTAAAGTACGAGGGCTATCCACAAAATAGATTACGTCTGTAGCAAGAAGGGGAGGAGCTAGCGTGGCCATCTTTGGTCTGTGTGTCCGCCGCTCAGTCTGCATCTAGTTGTACTAGTGGGAGGTTCGTATCGTTGCCCTTTATTTCACAGCAAATGTTTGAAATGTGTGCTGCAATTGAAAATCCCTCTAGTTGTGAGGTGTGATCAGTGATAAGTTTTTTGTTGGCAAAAAATCATAAATCAATTGAAATTTTTTGGCAACTGTGTGAAGTGTACGGGGACAACATCATCACTGAAGGTGGAGTGCGCCAATGGTGGATTAAGTTTAAAAATGGCCGAACTAACGTTCATGATGAACATGATCTTGCACCAAGCAACTACCACTTGTTTCATCATTCAATGCATTCCATTGACTGGCTCAAGTCTCAGGCGGCTGAATTTTATGAAAATGGAATTACAAAGCTTGTTCACTGCTAAGTGCCTCAATTTGTTCGGTGAATATGTTGAAAAGTAGTATTTAAGTGTCATTTTCAAGTGTATATAATAAAACATTTTCCTACACTGTTTTTTTTTCTATCGCAAAATGTAATCTATTTTGTGGATAGCCCTCGTATTATGTTCTCACTGTTCAGAGCAAGCAGAGAAAACAATGTACTTTTAGTGTGCCATGAAACTAAAAATTAACACAATTTATGGTATATTTAAATGGGAAAGCTATGATATGCATTTTTAGATCCATTTATAGGTGTATGATAGGTATATAGTTGCTTTCTTTTGGCAAAGTTGCTGGTGGAGTTTCTCTGCAAAAGCTGAACAAGGATAGATTGATTTTTTTTTAAAAAAAATTTTTTTTATTTTTTTAAACAACATATCATTATGTGTACAGCGTGGCATCTGGGCGTGATGGTACAGGGTATTCTTTTGGTACAGATTATATACTATTAATTATGTAACCTAGTATTAATCATTTTGGTACAAACCAAATCGTATTAATCATTTTCGTTTCCATTGTTATTCTTAATTCTGTTTACAATGTTCTCATTAAATATACTCTTCCTTTTTTTAATTATATAAAATTTCATCATTTCAAAGTTGTACCAATCCCTATTTTCCAGCCCTCTATTATCATATTTTACCTTGTAAAAAAATTCTAATAATAATAATAATGATACACATTTTCTTATACTACTATTACTACAATTATCCATTCTTTAGTTATTCCTTTTATCCTCCTTCAAATTTTAGTTATTCAATATCACAGTATTATTTTTATATTATTTTTATACAGATCCCCATTTCCTGCTTATCATATATGTTAATACAGATTCAATATCATAGTTCACCCTCTTTACATTTCCTGTACTACCCCTTTTACATCTATTATCATGTATTACAAACATGTACTTTAACATAGCTATTTAGGTCAAATCTGTAACAATCAACATCTACATTTCATATCAGTTTGTCTATATACAACTTTTCTTAGATTTAATGTTTTTCCTCAATACTGTAATTCTAAAAGCAATCTAGAGGTTGTATATTTCATCATATATGTTAATACAGATTTGATATCATTGCTCACCGTCTTTGTGTTTCCCATACTACACATTTTTTATCAATTGTGTGTATTAACATAATTATTTAAGTCAATTCTATATCAGTCAAAATATTACATTTCATAAATTCTATTACATATATAAAACATTTCTCACATTTTGTATTTTTCACCCGTGCTAAGATTCTAAAAGCAATCTAAAAGTTGTGTGTTATATTGTTCCCCTATTCTAGTCTTCCCTTCTTAAATTTTTATCTTCACCCCTCCTGTAATTACTGTCCTTAGGAAAGTTTAATTCTAGTCGTCATCTTTTGTCTTCCTTAATGTTCGTATTATTCTTTTTTTTAGCTTGCCTCCCACTTCCCTCCTTTCCATTTATATTTCTGGCTCTACTGCCCTCTAAATTGTCCACTTCAAACTTTCCTTTCTTTTTTGTCCTTTTCCATTGTTTAATTTCCAAAACATCTGCTTCCATCCCTTCCTCTTTTCCCTTCAGGATTTCCTGAATCTCCAATCCCTCTTTAAGTATTGCAAAGTGTTATTTCTTTGTTTTATTTCTTCCCTCTTCTCCAGAGGTGAAATTTAGCCGGTTTTAGCTGGTTCGGCAGAACCGGTAGTAGACGTTTGAAATTGGCCCCGCCACCTGCCCGAGTCCCTATTCTTGCTTATACGCGCTCCGTTTTTTTTTACTTACCTAAATCAGCTGTTTTGAGTGTCTGCAGAGCCTTCCTGATGATCCCCGCTGCCTCTGGAGTTTCTAATAGCAAACAGTCCTTAACGATTTCTATATTATTTATTTTGAAAGGTCCAACTTTGTAAATTCTTTTAAATCCATAATTCCAGCATCTTCAAAAATGCCTATCCAAGAAAAATGCCTTTTCAGCTTAGAATTCCAATTTTCTTCATTTTAACAGTTAGCTCATGCCTTCCCCTTTCGACACTTCTTTCCATTCCAATGTTTTTCCCCCTGAGTTTTCCCGAGTGCCAATTCCAGATCCCAGGTACTTTTGAGAGTCTTTTTTTTTTTCAAATGGTCTTTTTGGGGTTTAATTTTAAGTAAAAATAGTTCTTCTCACCCAGTTCCATGACTGTTCATTGGCTCCACTTCTGCTCTGATGTTAGATGGTCTGTCCCGGTTGTCCCAGCTGTTTAGCAGCCATTTCTGATCGCATCCTTGTCCTGCTGTGGCTTGGGGGACTTTCAGCCCAGGGATCCTCCGGGAGAGTTGTCATCTCTCCCTGGCCTCACCAGGTGACTCTCCTTTGCTTCGCCATCCCTACAGAATGGCTTTCGGCTCCCCATGACGCCCATGAGTGGGGGAAGTCTAGAACGAAAGCACAGCAACCTGCTTTCATGTCTAGTATCACTGGGACATCAACCGGAAGTCCTCTTCATGAAATTTTGATCCTTCGACAGGTGCAGATGATGCACTCAGCTGAGCGTACCACCCCCTATAGTGCTCGTCTGTTGTGCGTGGTGCTATTTCCAAACCAGGTTGTGATGTTGTCCATCAGGATGCTCTCTACAGTGCAGGAATAGAAGTTCCTAAGCACCTTCGATGGAAGTCTGAAGTCTCTCAGGCATCTG
>JAEANM010000328.1:0-38459 GCA_017656035.1 Myanophis thanlyinensis | reverse complement strand
ATTTCACTGCATATCGTACCCATGTATGATTGTGTATGTGACCAATAAAATTTGAAATTGAAATTGAAATTGAAGTCACCAAGCAGCTGGGATATCAATACATGCTTTCAGCCAAAGCCTAACCTCATCAGGATTACTCACCATGGGCAATAGTCTTCCTGAGCTCCAAAAGGCTGCGAAAAGAAAGGGAGGCAACATGAGGCTTTCCCCAGCGTGCCGTATCCTCTTCCACATCCTCCTCAAATTTGATCCAGCGTGCTGTCTCCTTCCAGTGCATGTCCTGGTTTTTGTCCACTACCAATTCATTCAGTTCCACAAAAACCTAAGAAAAAGAGAGACAGTGACATTCCAGATCAATTAACCTTTTTTTGCTATTAATTTATAAGAATGACATCCCTAACTACCTATAAGATTGCTGCAAGAGATAGTGCCGTTTAGCTCTGCCGATAGTACAGAGAGTTTGTAGATAACACATGCTTAACAGCATCCAAAGTATACTTCAAGAGGAAATGAGGACCATTGCCTATGTCCTCATGCCAATTCACCCACTCAAGTCTTAGCCACCTATTGATGGATAACTGCAGTGCACTTTATATGGGGCCAGGCTACTTTTGAAGAATATTTGCCAACTTCAACTGCCTTAAAATGTGCCAACATGGACATTTATGGTATTTGTCCTTCGGTGCATGTGACTTCTCTGCTTTGCAAGTTGCACTGACTACCAGGATGCTTTGGGATGCAATTCAAGGTGCTAGCATAGTTCTTCATAGTTTGAAGCTGGGTTAATTATATGAGCTAATATCCCCAGTGGAGTCTACCCATCCTATTAGATCTGGCAGGAGAGGCATCTCCAGGTCCCAACCACAAGACAGTGCTATCTGGCAGGAGTCAGGAAAAGGATCTTTTCTGCCATGGCACTTGTCCTTTGGAACATCTTGCTCCCAAGAATAGGCTTGCCCTGATTCTTCTGGCCATTCCCAAGACATTAAAAACTTGGTTCTGTTGTCAAGCCTAGGGCCCTGATGGTCTGGGTGAGCCAGTTTCTTGACTATATTGACTGTGGAATATTGTCATTGTTCTTCTTTGCTATTTCATAGCATTTGTTTATAACTATTGGTTGTGTTTTTATTCTGTTTTTTATTTTGTTTTAATTGTTAGTGCCCCAGAATCATGTATGAGATGGGAGGCCATATAAATGTATTGAATATATAAATAAGTAATATGTACTGAGAATATGCATAATGTAAGAGAAAGTAGCCGAGATTCACATCCTAAATAGTCTATAACTGGAATATATAATCTCTTCCAATAGTGTGTTGGAGAGTTGCATTCCAAAAATTAGAGGATGAGGCTAGAATAAAAAACTAAGTTTGATTCTATAACAGTTATATCTATTGCTAATTAAAATTCAGTAAAGCTGGTACTGTATTATAATTCTCTAAATATGCATTTAATGGTTTTCTCTTATTTCACATGAAATATTGCAATTTTCAGATCACTTTGAGGGATACTTTCAGGAGTCATATTTGGCTCTTGGACTCCAGGTTGTACATTTCCACTTTATAACTGTAATTTTCCCTTCCAGGCTGTTTTTCTTCCCTGAACATGATCTTATTTTATTACTGGAGAGTCAGATAGCAAAAATTAAACTGGGACTATCTGTCTATATCCTAAAGCAATAACCATGGTTACTAGGCTTACGCTAATTCCTATAGTCCAATTTTATCATCCCTATTGTCCCTGCTCTTATGGAAAGCCCTTTACCAGTAAGCAATAAACTGAACAATGCATAAAGATGTTGGTGCCATACATTGTGAGATTCAAAAGGAAAGGCCATTATGGTACCTCATGGGGTTTTCGGTCAAGTTTCTTCTTTTTCTTCTTTTTCTTGAAAGATTGTGAGGACAAAGATGTTTTGGTGGACCTGTTGATTTGGCTCCGGGATGGCTTCTTAACCAAATGTCTCCTTACTCCTGGATTATCTTCAAAACGATGGCCTGGAATAAAGGCAGGACAGGCCATGGGTACATAAAACAGAAATGTCCTTCTATAACAGAGCTATATTAATGTCATAAGTGCTCCATAGAAACAGAGACATTTGTTAATTACTGCAGAACTCAGGACTCATGAAATGTAGTTTCCATTTTAAATGCCCCATTTCCCAGGAATGCAGACATATACAAATATGTAGCTTTTGTAATGTATGATGAAAACTCAGAAGAAACATGTTCCATAACAGTAGAACAGAGAAACAATCAAACGCAAAATAAATTATACAAATATACAAATATATGTTTTATTTTTATGAATCACAAAATACCTTTTTTTCCAGAGCTAAATTTAAGAAATCCATCAGTTCATTTTACCCAGTACCTCCTATACTGATTAGCAATACTCTCAGGAGAATCTTCCCACCCAGACTAACTTTGTTGAGAGCTGAATTTGGAGATTTTCCATATGCAGAACTTTATGATGAGCATCTGATTTTCTTTTAAAGAAATTGCTATTGCAATACAGGAATCCAGCAAAAGCTCATTTTTAAAATTATTTCCCAATGCAAACAGGTGCAATTACAAGTGTTTGGCAAAACCCTATTTAAAAAGTGCTATGTAAAAATAAGAATTGCCATGTGTTCCATGAAGCAAAGCAGAACCTCTATTCCCTTGCTATTTTTCTGGGTGCTACAAAGACAACAGGAAAATCTAAAGTTGAAGCATTATGTTGTCAAGCATTATCTTGGAGCCTCATCTGTGGGACAGAGGGAAAGAGTTTTTATAATGTATGTATCACCATAATAAGATTATTATGGCCTATAATCAGTTATATCTTAAATCAGTAATATTAAAGCATAGATAAACGTTCTCTAAAATTAAAACATCTAGGTAAATAAGAACTTTTTGTTTTGCAGATGACTATGTAACACAGATATGAGTTGGCCCTTTGGGCAAGGTATTTCTCAGATGGACCTCTAGTTCTTTAAATAAGAAATCTCTACTAAAGCAGATATCTGAGAGAGTTATTCATAGTATAAAGGGAACTCACTGTACTACATGCACTTCATTATATTCATTAATTTTCTATCTTATCCCTCTTTTGGTTTCTGTAATCCTAGTGCAACACTCTTAATTATGCTACATTACATAAAAACTCAATAGTTTTCCTTCAATGTACATTTTGACCATTACTGATTGTTAATCCAGTGTAATTTTTCTATTGAGTATTACTTACAGAGAAATGAAGAAAAAATTTTGAAGAGCCAGAGTCATATAAATTGACGAGTGGATTGCCTTTTAAATATAGGGCTTATTAGATCACATAAGCATCTATATAATTAAGTAATTTTAGCTCCTTTCTTTTTTTTTCACCCTTTTCACTTATGAATATAAACTGCCAAAGGCATCTTACAAGGGCTATTTTTTTTGTTTGGTACCTCATCAAAAGTTTAATGTGTTCATAATGGCAAAAGCAGCCTTTGAATATACAAGCACTGACTATAAATTGCTGTAATACAGTGTAGGAGAGTTATTACCTCCGGCATAAAATGAGAATAACAACTACTGAGAAGGGTAAATTAAATCAGTGGTACAGTCCAAAGAAAATTCTTTCTCCTTGAGACATTAGAAATCCCAGATGGTTTATAGCCTACTGCTCCACCAATTTGAGATTGTTGAAAGTTAAATCTCAGTTTCCCATTTTCTTTCCCATTTTTTGCTACAAAGCTATAACTGATTTTTAACAGGAAAGATGCAGACTGTTGTACATTGCTTATGTTTTTCAGTTGGGCTAATAGTTGCTTTTGAGACATTGGATTAAATCCTGCTTCAGATTAACTAGAACTGTGTGGACTGTGTATAACATTCCTCATGTATTTTGTTGTATATATTCACAAAGATAAAAATGAAATATTTTAGGCCCTAAGAAAGATAGTTTCCCCCTTCCACAAATCTACTTAGTCTCCATTCCCATTCTTAACATATTTAACCAGTAAACAATGCTGGTAATAGCAACTTTTGATGGTCTTTCAACATATGAATGTATGTTTATGAATGAATTCATCTAACTTCAATAAGAAAAGCATGTAACATCAGGTAATGTACAATATCTGTATGTGGAGTGGGTGGATGAGTGGACGGTGGATGTTCACAGGAAAACAAATTCCAGGCATCAAACTGAGAAATAAAGAGTTGCTAATTTGTTCATGGATGTGCATATCTGAGATATGAGTGAGGAAATATAGGTTGTAGTTAAATGCCTTCAGCTTCATATTTCCAAAATATTTGAACAAGTAATCTCAAGAACAATAGAGAAATAAAGTTTTGGGATAGGATAAAATTAAGCAAATAAAAAATTACTGTAATGAGCAAAAAATAATTAAAAGCAAAGGTGGGCAAAATTCCCTTTCCCTTAAATAAAGTAATAGAAAAAATAATTTTGAAATATACAATTGCCAGATGGTGATAAGATATATTGCATGTAGTGATAAAACATATTCAAAATAAATGAAAAAAATTATATTTAAAATCTGATTATTGAATGGAAAAAATAAGTCTTAGTGAAGTTGAAAGTAAACGTGTGGAAAGATGCACATACGTATAATGGTTAACCTGTACATGTGAATCCTAGAACAAGTGCAGTACTTACAAATCGGCTCCAGACTAGGACAACCCAAGTGGTTCTGAATAGCTTCCCATAAATCATAGTCTTCAAAGTTGAGAGCAAACTCCTCAAAGTCATCATAATCTAAGGAATTATAGGCGCAGACAGCTATCTCTATTTCTGGTCTGTCTCCTATTCCAGTGCCCTTTATAATCTCCTTTCCGTTTGGAATGGCCATTGCTATGTTTGTAAGAAGATGAAAAGCCTTGAGTATGTCGCAAAGAGTAGGATTTAGGTAGGAGATGAGTTCCTCTTCTCTGAAATTTTTCAGATTGCACAACATTCAATGCCCAGGAATTTTTGAATAGAATTTGATTAAGAATGCTACTATTGACGCATCTAGCATCAAAATTGTGTCTGCTTGTTTAGAAGCAAAATGGGAATATATCCTTCCATAGTGCCAATGCCAGCAAGAAAATTATGTAGGAAATCCAGTATATGATGTGGTGTTGTGCTGTTTTTCCTTTGTAGCACAGCCTACTGTGCCCCTTCACATGCTTTTAGTTGTCTCTATCTACTGAAGCTTGGAAACTAGCCTATTGACATCTTTATGTCCTGAGGCCCAAAGCTGCATTTCCATGACGTCCCCTTCTATGTTTTTGCATTGAGAGAATGAGAAAACTCAGCTTTCGGGGAGGGGGAGGGAAGGTGTAGAACATAGCAGTAAACCGATGTAATTTCAGTTCCAGACCCTGAAACTTTGTAGGATTTGAGATCATGATAGATCTTGCATTCGATACAGATTCCTACTCAAATTTGGCTACTCACTCCAGAAATTGAAAAACGTAATTCTCTGAGAGCAAAATGGTGAAGATAACTTTAGGTTACGAAGGAGAAAGCAAAATCCTAACAGTTCAGCAAGGAAGATACAGTATTAGGATAGCCCTAGCATATGAGAATTGAATACCATCCAGTCAACTATGAATGAGTAGTAACACAGAATATAGAGAATAAAATTGAGCTCTAAGGCAACAGAAGACTATATTGGATTGCAGGCTGTCTGGTCAAATTTAGAAAGCAAAGTATGTATTTGATGATTTTCTGCCGAGTAAAGAAAGGCCTAGAGAATCATTTTTAAGTAGAATTATTTATAACATGATCTATATCACATATGAGATTGCTAACGTAACAAGAAAAATCTTCTGTATATTCCTAAAAAAGCAGTTTTTAGGCATAACTATTGAAAGCCTCACAGGGCAAAATATGTTATGAGTTAAAATCATATATCTACATCTCATTATAGACTCCTGTAAATTATAGCTAGCCTAGCATTAAAACGATATTATTTCTTGGAACTGAAAGCATAGTGGTAACATTTGAACGAAATGTATTGCTTACTATGTTTTGGATGAATGTTTTCACTGAAATACATGCAAGTCAGAATTATATAAATGAACTTCAGAGAGCAAAGTAAATGCTAGTATCTAACAAACTGCTTAGGGGTTTTTTTATCTTAATAAAAAGGAAGATCAGAGGGAACACAAATAGAACTTTACAAAGTCATAACTTATATAGAAAGAGAAACTAAATAACAATTATTCTCTATCTACGTTCCTGTGTATATTTACTTAGAAGTTAAATATCAAATATCCTGAATCTAGAAGGATATTTATGAATAAGATGAATAGAGTTGGGCCATCTAAATAAGACCGAACAAAAACAAACCAGAGTTATATTATATTGCATGGCCATTAATATAATGGTTATTATATGTTGTTATACTTAAATCCACAATCTCTTTCAGACTACAAATATACCAAAGTATATCAAATGAATATCCTGAGAATTAAACATCTACCTATTGTACATCATTCTGTCATTCTTATTAAAATTATTACACAATCCAGTTGCTTATTTTTAATGTAGAAGAATAGTCACACTGATGTTTTTATGGGCCTCCCATATTCACCAGTGCTGCATTCAAAGTAAATCCCAGCATACAGGCGCTGCCACGATCACCATTACTAGGAACAGAATCAAGGATCAAAGTTGAATCTCACTTTTCATATCATCAAGGTCAGCAGAAGCCAACATCTGAGCTTCAGCTTCATCAGTGGGGATTCGTTGATATGTGGCATTCTCTATTGCAGTCATGCTGCCAATGCACACTCTCTCCTTCAGGTCATAGTTTGACCGCTGCCCACTTGGCACCTGACTCCATGGTCTGCGCTTATCCCATCCCCGAGATACATTATCTCTGTATTCAGGAAAGCTGTGGAGACAAGAAAGAGAACAATGATGGCAAAGAAACAATAACTGAAAGTGAGAACTTATTCCTCAAAGATAGAATATAATTCCAGAGTTCGGATATTTGAGCAATATTAAAGAGTTGCTTTGGATTTTTCTTTTAGCCTGCATTCTCTCAAGTTGCATTTGGAAGGTAACATGCCAATTCCACTTGAAATAAAGCAGGTGGTAAGTAGTTCCAGAAACCAAATTGAGTGGGTGGTCCAACCCACTTTCTCTTTCTGATAACCTTTTTCTCTTTCCTGCCCACTTTCTCTTTTCAACACCCTCTTTTTTCTCTTTCTGAAGTAGCAGACTTCAAGGAAAATAATTGATTAGTTCAGTCCATAGATTCAGTCCATAGCTAAATGTCTGCAGAGGGTTTTTGAAATCAAGTTGAGGACTGAAAAAGCCTTAGATTGTGAATAATCTAGCTCTGTTCTAGAGAATTCCTCAACTAGGGACAACTTGCAGGTTTCTTAATGATTTTATCTGAAGTACAATATTTCTTAACTGCAAAGGTGAATCTTCAAAAGCTCCTTCTTCAAAGGATAGATCTTGTTATGATAGCTTTGATGGCTGTGACATCTTTAATGTCATCTTCTAGAAATTGTCCAGATAGGTTACAACCATGGATTCAATGATAGTCCCCTGAATGAGGGGGACTTAACGATCAGCCCTAGGAGTTCTGGCTGCTGCAGTGTCCCCATAGCTATGTAATCGCGATCCAGGTGTTTGGTGCCCTACTCATGATTATGACATCAGAGTGAGCCATGATCATATGATCACGATTTCCAATGATCCCTACCACCTTCCAACAAACAAAGTCAATGAGGAAACCAGCAAAAGGCTGCAAGTCGCATTATGTCATTTTTTCTGTCACTTAGTGATTGAAATCCCAGTCTCAATTGCTATTGTAATACAAAGACTACCTATATTTCTCATTATTTAAGTTTGCAGATAAATATTTGAACCAAAGCAGTGGTGGAATCCAACCGGTTTTGTTACTGGTTCATTTGGTGCGCGTGCGCACCAACCACACTTCTGTGCAGCTTCTTCAGTACTTGTTTTTCCTTACCGGAGGCAGCCTGAGTGATTGGGAAAGCTGTGGAGGCCCACAAAACAGCTGTTCAGGGGTGGCTGAGTGGGGCCAAACTTGATCGCTGCTACCGGTTCAGTAGAACCGGTGCGACCAGGCTGCATTTCACCACTTAACCAAAGACTCCTTGAGTATAAATGTAAAGGGCATCTCTAGCAATGCAAGCTACTAGAGATTTTTTTCTATATCAGAATGCATATACCTTTTTTTTTTTTGCCTTAGAATCAGTACACAACTGATGACTATCTGGACAAACCTCTACAGTTCTCTTGGCAAGATTTCAGAAGTGATTTGCCCTTGCTTGCTTCCTAGGCTGAAAGACAGTGACTGGCTCATGAAACCCAGCTAGTTTTCTGCCCAAGGTTGGACTATAACTCATGATTTCCTTATTTCTAGCCTTGTATCTTAACCATTACACCAAACTGGTTCTCTACACACAAGTTACCTTAAGCTAATCTCTTCTACCTATAATAAGAAAGCCTAAGTAGCGAAGTGGTTAAATCCCTGAGAGAAACACAACTTTCCTTTAAGTCAAATACCCATGGTTCTGGAGGTTTGTTTTATAATCTCCCCAGGAGAAGCAACTAACTTTTGGGAAGGAAAGGATGGAATTTAAACACACTTCAGGTTGTACAATTGCATCTTCCAGGACCTCAGAAACAATATAACATAACCCGTGCTTCTAGTAGTAGAATTAATCAGATTTATATTAGGATTGATTTTATTTTGCATGTGCTCAAAGCAAGTTGACTAGTCCGTCCCCCCCCCCCCCCCCTGAAAGGCTTCATTTTCTTTTGGATGGACCTACCCATTGTTCCTTTATTTACACCTGTTTTTTTGAATCCTAATTCTTTTTTTTTTTTGAAGACTACTACTTGCAATACATGCTTGTAAGATTTGTGTCTTAATTTCTCTAAATACTATTTTAAACAAATATATTAATATCTGTTTATGTCATAGAGAGCTGGATCTGGTAACATGACTTGGAAGGTAGAGACTTTTGCAGATGAACTACTGAGATACTGGAACTTAAGGTGTCTTTGCATTTTTCAAATTAATGGAAGGAGGATGGCATTTTCCTTCTTTTGGCCTTCTTTCTATCATCCTGGTGGGAGGAGGAAAAGAAGTTCACACTGTTCTATGCTGTTTACATTACACTATTTCCTTAGTAATGAAAAAAATACATTCTTCTTTTCACATTCTAGAATGGAAGATACATATTAAAACTAAACCTGGATGAGCTCTGTCAATTAAGTTTATCTCATTCATACTCCCAAAGCGGACTCCTGAACCTGAATTGGAAAGGCAATTTGTCCTGAATGTCTACTTTATCCTGAATGTCTCCAACCTATGTTCTCCAATCTATGTGAATTCCAAAACATAGAAAATATCATCCCCTCTTACCTATTAGAAAAAGTAGAGCCTTTTTCTGGCAGTAGGCTGGAGAAACATGGGATTGGGGAAAGATGACTGTGTTCCTCAGCCATATGAAATGACAAAGTGCGTTGGGTGCTATGAGCTTCCTCTTCTTCTTCCTCAGGGCCAATGGTAAACTGAAAAAAACAGTGCAAAGGGTCAAAATGACACAACACCCAGGAAAGTAACGTTCCTATTGCTTTGGTTAAAACTGAGAAAAAATAAGGGACAATGAACATCTAACATGGGGGGGGGGGGGACTGGAGATGAGCCTGTTTTTTTCTGCTTTTTATCAGTCAGCTGTTTCATACTAACACTGTGCTGTAGATGTCTATGGAGATTCTCAATCATCCAGGTCATGGGTGTTCAAAAGGTCTCATAGCACAATGTCCCATAGGTGCTTTTCTCAAAAGGCAATTGGACATTCTTGGGTTTTTTCCTGGAAAGACTTTTGCTTCTCATCCAAGAAGCTTCTTCAGAACATTTGCAAGGGAAAAAAAAACTGGGAAAGGCCACTTGCCTTTTGAAAAGCATCTTTGGGACTCTGTGCTATAGCAGGGATGTCAAATTCAAGGCTTGGGGGCCGATCCGGCCCATGGGGTGATTAGATCTGGCCTGCAGGGCTGCTCTGGAAACAGCAAAAGACCAGCCCACTGTGCCTCTGCCAGAGAAAATGGAGCTCAGGAGGGCCGTTTTTGCTGGCAGAGGATTGCAAGAGGCTGTCGCAACTGAAAACGGAGCTTGGGAGCCCGTTTTCACTGGCAGAGTACTAGGGCCGCCACAGGCACTCCCTGACATGAGTGATGTCGCTATAGCCACACCCACCTTGGCCACACCCACCCTGGCCCCGCAAGATCAAATACAACCCTGATGCGGCTGTCAATGAAATCCAGTTTGACACCCTTCTGCTATAAGAGCCCTACCCTTGACAAATCGCATACACACATACCAAACGCACTACACGTGATCTTGTACATAGGATTTGGGAATTCTTTCAACCTTTTTTCCACTATAGCTAATTCTTGTGCATGAACCTCCAAGCCCAAAACTCCTCTTGCAGTGTGGATTGGAAGTCTCTCACCTCAACACTCCTTTCAGTCAGTCCTGCTGTTAAAGTGCTCAAAGTCCTCTCTTTGGGAGAGGATTCAACGTCAGACTCTGCTGAGATTTCCTTCTCCAGAACCTCTTCCCCCTCAGATTCTGCTTCTTCTTCTTCATCCTCCTCCTCTTCTTCCTCTTGGATGGTTGGAGTGACATTGGAGGGAGGCATAGACATTTTCCTTGCCTTTTTCTTTTTTTTCTTTTTTCTATTAGAATGGAGACGTCTCTTCTGGGTCTTTGGGGGTGGAGGCAGGTGAGTTGACAAGGGGTGATGGATGTGGTGGGATGTTTGGCGATGGACTGTGGAAGAGAAATAGTGGGAAGGATTGTATTCTGGAGAGAGAAGAAAAAGCTTTCTACAAAGCTTAAAAAACAAAGAAAAAAGTAGAAAAAAGAGACAGGAAATATATCCATCCAATTAGAATCTACACTCTTCTTGTCCCTCCTGGGATTTTAATAACACCACAAGAAAAATATGCATTGTTTACAGCATGCTAAAATAATATGTATTTATTTATATTGTATTTTTCAGGCAGTAAGACTCAAAGAGTAGTTTATAGATTGAATGATCAGTAATAAAAAGACATTTGCTGTTCTCAGACTTGTATAAAAATACATTCTCTTGCAATATTAATGTACTAACAAATCAACCTGGTTATAAGCTTTCTGAAATAAGCTTAACAGATCATAATATTGCAAAGCTGCACATTGTATTGTGTATTTGCCTAAAATCCAAACTTCATCTGGAAGATATTGAAAGATAAAAATGTCCTTATTTCTCCTTAATACAATGGTTGGGAAAATGGATCGTTACAAGTTAACATGCTGTTTGGCAGTGTATTCACATGGGCAAGATAATATTGATAGAAAATAATTTGAAGATGAAATCAATTGTTAATTTTGTTTTGATTTAGTATTTGAATCAAATAACTCTTTGAGTTTAGTTTTTCCCATGCTAATAAGTCTTCACATATAAATATAAAGCATTGATAATCTTACTAAGGTAACATATTAGCTGAAAATAATATAGTCCTATAATCTATAATCCCCATTGCATTGAGAAGCTTGTTGTGTTTTTCACATATGTCAACCATTTAAATACTTCTAATTCTATTTTTCATTTTAAGATTTAAGCTATGTCACTCAAAAAAGCCAACACAGTTCTAGGCTGAATCAACAGAGAGATAGTTATCAAAATCAAGGGAAATTATAACACCACTCTGTACTTCACTGGTGAAGCCACATTTAGAAGATTGTGCCCAATTCTGGTTACTGTGATACAAAAAAGATGCTGAAGCCCTAGAAAGAGTGTAGAGAAGAGACAAATAGATGATAAGGATCTGGAGGCTAAATAATATGACAAACAGCCAAGGGAACCAGGTATGTTTAGCTTAATGAAGAGAAGGCTCAAGGGAGACATGATAGCAATTGGAAGACTGTCATATAGGGCGTTGATTTATTCTTCATAACTTCTGAGGGCAAGAAAAGAAGCAATGGGTGAATCTCCCTTATCAAAGGGAGATTCAGACTGGAAATAAGGAGGAATTTGCTGATAATGAGAATAATAGATCAATGGAACAGCTTGCTTCTTTGAGTCGTGGGTGCTCCATAATTGGAGGTTTTCAAGAAAAGATTGGACAACCATTTGTCTGAGATGGTTATAAGGACTCCTGCTTTGGACAGGGGATTGGATTAGAAGACCTCCGAGGTCCCTTCTATCCCTATGTTTCTATTATTAGAACTCTATGATAAGTCAAGAGTTTGGGACACAAAACATGGACAGCCTTTCCGCTATATGACTCTAGATGGCAGTCTACACTTTGAGTAAAATAAAGATGAATACTTAGAAAATATGTAACAACAAATATATCAAGAAACAGATAAAATTTTAGGGAAGGAATAAATAAATCTAGGAGCAGCAATAGAGTTTTCAGACAAAATTATTTTGGTGCTATTAATAAAAAGATACTGTGCAGCTTTTCCATCTTTTTCTTCTTAGCGCAGGAACCCTGTTTATAAAAAGCAGCAGGGGATGAACAGGGAAGGAGCTATAAGTGAAAGTGTTATCTGAAATCTCTGAAGAATTCCATGAATGGGACAAGAATTTGGAAGTTGCTTGGCATCCCGAAAATATTATATAGTAGAGAACATTTCATTGGACACCTTAATTCTACCAGCAGCAGCTAATGTAGTTATTAAAATACAGAGGAGGTGAAGTGGTTTGGGTACAGATTCTCACATAGTTTCACACTACTACTCAAAGGTCCCCCTTCCTAAGCTAGGTAAGAATGATAAAGGCACAACTTATTCTGGGGAATTTCAGTGTAAATGGTGGTGGTTTGAAAATAAATTTTCCACTGGTTTGTTATAATGGACACATCAGTATGTGACAAGTAACTGCAGGCATAAGAAACTGTATAATCTTGCTTACTCTGGTAAAGTGATGTTCAATTGGTCTGGCTCTATTTATTTTTTTTAACCAACGGCTCTTCTTATCATTGTTCTGTTTGTTTCATTGCCATGAAACACTCCCTTGAAAAGCAAGGGCACAGATTATCAAATACAGCACATAAGAAGAGATGCTGCCTAGGGGATAATCAGACATGGATAGCATAGCAGGAAGCAAGATATTGGGCAGGGCGAAGAGGCTCAGAAGAAAACCTCCCTAATTTCTTGGGCAGTAAATGAGATGGCAGGAGAATGGTACTTTCAGACTTGCTAGATTCTATTAATGCAGCTTTACAAAAAGTAGAATAAGTACATCTGGCTGTGATTCCTGTCTGGTCTACTTGGTAAGGCTGACATGAATCTCGCAACAAAACGGTTTCTACATTCCAAATGCACTCTTAAACATACATATATAAACATTTTTATATATTGCAAAGGAATGTATACATCACAAAACCATAACCAATGTGATTATGAGGGCAGACTGAGAGAATTTGTGAGGGATAAAAAGATGGTAAATGTGAATATGAAGCTGATCGTTTTTGGTAGTGTGGTAGAGTGGAATTGGGGGGGAATGGAAATAAAAAAAGAAAAGAAGTGAAAGAAACTGTGGTAAAAATAAAATAACTGTCAATAGAAAAAGTCTGATTCTAATGTGGAAAAATACTGAATGATAGTTCAATGTCCCAGCAGAATTAATGAATATAAGGAAAGAGGATAGGAAAGCTGCTTGGAGCAAAAACAGGGTAAAATGCTATGTCAGGCCATTGAAGTATTATGCTATATAAAAAGACAATTGGTAAAATGATGAAGTGAAAAAAGCTGCGGGTGAGATAATATGCAAACAATGATTGCTATAAAAGGTACTACCTAATGTAGAGTGAAATTTTGATTTAGCAGACCTTGATATAACAACTTTGGAGGCAAATGGATTAAATTTCTGTGATGATTTATTATTATACACTCAAAACATTATGCAAATAATATCAACTGCCACAATGATGTACTGTAATTGCATATTCAATGGACATTTGTAGATAAGGGAGACATTGCCAATCAATAAACATGTAAAAAAGAGGTTTTATTATACAGTGGTACTTGGTTGCTTTGAAACTCATCAGATTTGATATTCAACACATTTTGATGTGAAATTTTTGTCCTGGGACTCATCATTTATTTGGTGTTCAATGCATAAGCTACAAGTTATCAGTATCAGCTGTATTGTGATTCACTGTGTTATTACTTATGAGAAAAATCTGTTTGGTACTCATCGTTTTTGGTACTCATCATGCCACCTGAATGAGTACCAAGGCACCACTGTATTTGCAAGGAATGCACTCAATAACTCAATCAAACAATTAAAATTAAATAAGGCAGAGAAAGTGCACAGTGACTTTTGATAAAAATTATAAAAATATTTTGGAAGTGTATGTAGAAAACTAGAGTGAATAGAATTAAAAATAAAAATGATTTATTTATTTGGGAGGAAACAGAAGTTCTAGAACAAGTATTTTAGAGAACTGCATTTGGAATGGTAATAGTCAAGGATTAGAACTGAAACAGATGCCATAAATATTACAGTCTTTCAACGTTTCACACTAAGAATACTGTGGAAATGTTGAAACATGTTAAATGTGTAGATGGTACAACGGGAGAAGTATTAAATATGGCTGTGCTTTGCTTATAGAATAACTGAGTGACTAATGTGTATGTGACTTTTATGACTAATGCATTTGTGCCTTTGGATGGAAGAATGACATTATAGTTCCTCTATATACACAAAAAGATAGCAAGAGGAAAGCTTAAACTATTAGGGATTCATTTGTTATGTGGATTTTGGAAGGTATTATGTGGAATTCTGACTGAAGGGCATAAAATAGTCTTAACGAGCAAAATTTGAGAAATAATATGTAACTTTATGCTAGGGACAGGGAATGAAGATCAGATATGTGCACTTCAGTAAGACTCTGGAGATATGTGTATTTGTCAAACAGGTACAAGATAAGTATAGGTATGAACATGAACATAACAAAGGAAGTAAATACAAGTAAATGGGGACAGTAAGACAGGGATGGTAGGCACGCTGATACGCTTATGCACGCTCCCTTTATGGACCTCTTAGAAATGGGGTGAGGTCCACGGTTACAGGAAGTGTATACTGGACTGGAAAATGTTAATCCAACTCACATATCATTCTGAGATTAGATCAGCAAAGTCTATTAGGAAAAATAAAAACACAAGAATTCCAGCGAGGTTCTATTAAACCTCTAAATAGACAATTGAGAGCAATTAGCTCTGAACTAAGGAACCTCTATACAGGAAATTCAGAGTAGCCAGCTTCTTTCTTGCAAATTTTTTGAGAAAGAGGGAAAGCTGCACCTAGAGACAAGTTCTGGAAACAGCTGCTAGTGTCCTTGTCATTGTGGGAATCATAAAGCACTTATCAAAATGGAGTCCTTAGAGAATGCACAACAATGAGTAAGGATAACGGAAAGGATGTGTAAATCCCTTGATGTTAATGTTTTCATGGCTAAATTAACAAGGAATGCTTGTAATGGCTTAATTGTGGATATGAATCTATGTGATCATTTATAACTGATGTCTATGGATATTCTTAATCATCCAGGCCATGGTGCTTCCAGCTGAAAAGCTCAGTGTCTTACCCATTGAGCCACTGTGTCCCCGAGAAAGTATGGTATATGTTTGGGACTTCCGGTTTGGTGTTACAGAGAGACAGTTAAGGATAGCAAGGCTCGACGAATCCCCGCTGATCCTTCTTTGTGAGGAGGCCCCAAGGAGCCAAAGTCACCCTGGAGGGGTGATAAAGAAAGGAGGGGTACCTTGTCGATCACGGGAAAGCAGCAGCTCTCCTGTTAGATCTAAGGCACTCTCCCAACCAACGAAGAAGGGAGATGGCCATTATGGCCAAATTGAAACTGGGACAACTGAAGAAGAAGCACGAATAAGCTACCGTATATGAGAACAGAGTATTGAAACTGGGTGAGTTGATTTTCAACTTCTACTCTAGAGATTTATCCCCAAAGAATTTTTGAAAGAAAGACTCTACCAGAGATGGAGAAAGTGGTGAATTAATATATCAAGATAAACTATAGACCTAAAAGAAGAATGAAATTTTCAAGGGAAACAATAGGAAACAGTTTCCTTTGAGTTTTAAGATATAGAAAGACCAGACCGGAATTTATAGCATTGTGAAAAGTGATTTAAACTAGCAAACAATATTTTCGACCATTGGAAGAAATCTCACAAAGAAAAATGTTTGACTATTTGACAATCAGCTGTTATATCTTTCACTTCAATGTTGGAAGTTAGAACAGTGATGACATCTACTGGGGAAAAAAGATATTATACTACTATACCATTGGAAAAGATCTTGAAAGAAAACCAGGATTGATAAGAAGAAGAGAAATAAAGTGAAGAAAGGCAAACAACATCTGGGTCAATGGATAATCTTAAATAGAAATTGTATATAAGCAGAAAGAGAAAGAACAGGGAGGACATTCACTGGCAGACAAAAAAAAGGTTGCCATAAGATTTGCTTCCTGACTGTTTGGAAGTAAATGGTGAAGCCTTTGAAGATTTTCAAAGTAATGTGGACTGTTCGGAATTGCCTTGAATTGCCCCTGAAACTGAATGATTTCTAAGTTCCAAAAGAAAAATAAATATATATTTTATGATAACTAAGAAGTCTAGTCTTCCAATTGCTGTTCTTCACTCTTTTCTGCTTACTGAGATTGTAAAATATAAGGTTGTTGAATTGTCAAGGAATTTGAGAAAAGAAAGAAAGACATAATAGAAAAAGTAATGAAGTGATTTCTGTGCAAAAAGGTGAGATAAAAATCAAAACATTACTAGCTCAAAATCAAAAAGCAAGAATAAACTATAAAAATAGTGCTCTAAAACAGAAGGAAGTCATAAGGACAGAATAAATAATATTCAAACAGATTCTGCTTAAACAGATGAAATATGGCAAACGTTAGTTAAAATATTCAGTTATTCGGAATTCCACATGGGAGATTGGTGCTTTCCTTTTGTCCTTTCCCAAATGCATTTCTTTTTTAAAAAAAGATCCAGGGTTGATTATATGGTTCTAAATGAAAACTCTTATTAAAACTTTCCTTATGTGTAAGACTACAGAATATCTATACCATGAGTTCACAGGATCTTCCCAAGGTTAAGTGTTGCATTTCTTGGCTTTGGTTAAGATGATCCAAGGACCTTCTCTTCTATTATTTCTGGAGTTTAACTTTAAAAAGGCTCCTGGCAGAAAGCTAAAAAATTCCCATTTGAACTGATTTAGCTGTGTCAGAAGATTCAATTTGATTAGTGGCAGACTACTGAAATTATTTCTGGAAACTCCCTGGAAGAAGACATATTATGCACACACCTTGAGGAGCTCCTGAGGGAAAAGGTAGAATATGACACAATTCCTAATAAATCACAATCATCTTGAAGATATTAAAAATGTCAGTCAAAAATGAATGCAAAACAAGTCTGTCACTGTTCAGTAACTACTATTTCTTCTAATTTCTTTAACGAAAGGATCAGATATTATTCAGAAATCATGAATGCCTGCTCATCAGATTTCAAGGACCCTCTGTGCAGCTCAATAGCAATGAATGTATCCCATCAGCTCTAGAACCTGACACTGCAAGTAACATGCTAGCATGGGTAAGGGCTATAATTTTTATAAATAAAAACCACAGATAAAATTTTCATTTGGAGATACAGAATTTTGACATGCAATAATCTGCATTATAATATAAGTAAAATAACTCTGTAGTGATACTGACATTCACAATCATTTAACTGGAAGCACAGTAAGTGCAACAATGTATAGAACTGTGTATTGCTTTCCTATCTGATGCTTCCAGACTTTCCATTCATCCATCCCATCAACATAATCCTTTGCAGGATAAGCAATATGGAGAGCACCAAATTAAAGCAAGTTGGCCACATCACAAAGAATGATTTGATTAATTAAATAAGGATGCTTTTGATAGGACAAATACATGCCCATTGTTCATGAATATATGTTTTTAAAACTATTTTTCCCTATTAGCGGTCATTTGTACTTGGAATTAAGGTCAATTCCAGATAGCAAGTTAACTTGCTGTTGCTATGGTTGGCCATTCTGGATTGAGGTGATTTGGCAATGAAACTACATTAGCATTCAGTCCGAATGATAGCCATTGCATATCCTGACTGATCATTCCTCTCCTTCCTGCCTTCCTATCCATGCAGGGAAGATTTCCCAGTTCCTACATTTTCCTTTTAGGAATTGTTCCCTCAGTAATGATCTTTTTCTTTATTTTCAGATATTGCACATATTCACTTCCTCTTTGAAGGTCTTTTTTTTCTTGACAAACTTTTTTAAACATTATGTCCTTTAATATTGTAAACATTAAATGAAAGGGACTATTTCCTGATTCTGATGATACATGGGAACACTGTAGTAAGGAAGAAATTCTGATGCAGCTTGTAGGAGCAAAAGTAGAAATCAATAGTTTTATTCCAATATATCCATGTTGCAAAATCCAGGAGACAAAAAGAGTTTTGTGGTAAATAGTTTAAATAGTTGCAAGTTTTGTTCTAATCAAACTCTGTGAGATTCAGGTTGGTGAGGTTACACAGCTAAATGCTAACTTTCAATAGATCTGGAGTTCTGCGTATTAGCAGCCTACGCATATGCCTATGTCCCTAGCAATAAGATAAACAGGATGGAAATGAAAACAGATCTTTCCTTTTTCTAGCACTAACATTTCTAGAATCAAATGTGTTCCATATTGATGGGTTTTTTTACATAACTGATTATCTTAAAGTAATTTAAAATCAGCCTTGGGATTAGGATAAAGCTAAATATAAGGTTAAAAAAACAAATTCACAATATTTTTCAGCTTTTATGGCCAGTCTCGTTGTTCCAAGGTCATGTCTCTTATAAATATAATTATAGATATGCTTGTCTGTCTCTCAGTAAGACAGAAAAAAATGCTGATTATAAGACAAGAAGGTCTAAAATGCAGAACAAATCCACAAAAATATTTTGTAGCATTGTTGTCTAATAAAATATAATAGTATTTTAAATGCCAAATAAAACTTGCATTCTCAAACCCTTCTGTTCTTAAGATCAGATTTCATTGCCAATATTTACCACATAACTTCTAGGGTTATGTGCTCCACCATCAAGTTCTACAATCTCAGATTCTTAATACCAGCTTCTTCTATCTTCAAAGTTTAACATTTGTTTAAAGGTTAAATATTTTAGTTTTAGTTAAGTTGGGTACGCAGTATCCTACATTCCATTATGCATTGTTTAGAAGAATATAGCTCTGCATGGGGTAACCTAATCATTAATCTGCTTTATAGCATATAAAATGCATTTGGGCACAGGCCTTCATATTACTAAGTACTGTTCAGGCTATGGTCAGACTGTAAAGTAGGACCAGTTTACAAGATTACCTACATTCAAAGTCGGTCTCAGAGTAGCTGCGGCCTTGCTTTTCCTGGTCTCGTAATGCAGACTTGCTGATCAGGTCTCCAAACCGTTCAACACCCAAGGTCTTGTCCAACTCCTCCTCATCCTCCGTGCCAGGAAAGGCTGCCTCATCATCCCCGCCATCCTGCACATTAGTCAATAATATCATCATCAAAACAAAGAAATGTCTCAATACCGTACAATCCCTTATTCCGGGGAGGCATTGGAAGCACAGATCGCCTCTCTTTGCCTGCTTTTCCCAAATAGCACCCTCAATCATATTTCCCCACGGTACAGCCTCAAAACAGTAGAACTGAGAGGACGGTGAAGGATTGTTGATCTCAATCCCAATTTCAAACTTGAACCCTTCATTTGACTGTTCTAACCTGGTTTTCCTTCATGCCCAGATTAGGAATCTAGCACAGCTGGTTGCTCAGATGTCTGTCCAAATATTCCCAAACTGTAAAAGTGAGTAGATAGTGCTTGGGTTTATCAGTTCAAGACCTTCCTTCACCACATTCATTCTCCACATCTCTTCAAGATGAGTAAATCTAGTATTTAAACTGTCAAGTTCCTTCCCATCCCCCTCCCATTCCAGAAAGAGGGAGACCCTGGGATCTTCCACCTTTGTCAGGGAAACAGGCAGGGATAGCACATGTGGATTGTCCCCGGAATATACAACTGGAAGAGGAATATATATACACTGTAGTTCACTGGGAGCATCCCAGTGGCTGCCCACAGAGCCCTTCTAAGGCCTGACATTTTTTCTCAATCTTCTCCAATTCCTTTCCAAGTCTTTACCATAGGGCCCAGATACTAAAGCTTATCTTCTACTTAAATTCTCCCTCTTTTTTTTTTTTGTTTCTTTAATTTTTTCACACCCCCGGCCTTAAAAGGTATAAACTGAGAGAAGGGCAGGAAGTAACAATCATGAAAGTTTAATCCTGGGAGCTCTCTCAGTTTGGGCTCTTTCAGATCTTTAGCTCCAGCCACTGGTAAAATAAAAAATCCCTGTCAATTTAGCCTGAAATGCTGGTGCCAAGCTGTTGTGGACTCCTTGGTTACTATGGAAACACAGTAGGCCCAGCCATGGCAGATCTTTGCTGAATCAGAGAAAGCAAAACAGGTCTTAGCTAGAAACGTTTAGCTTTAAAGAAAGACCTTCATAGGACTCTGCCCTTCTGTTGCCCGGACAGGTGAGTTTCTGCATCATTGCCACAAAAAAAAAGGCAATTGCCACAAGTTTTAATTAGAGATAATTTCCACAGATGAAGCTGGGTTAATTTCTTGCCATAAAAGCACAGAGTTATGTGCCATTTCAAAGAGTAACACTTTTATTACGGCATAATTTTGGGTGACATCTAACTGGAGAATTGTTTGCGAAAGCTTACCAGATGCTGTTATAGATTTGTTTGTGTTTACAATACCAGGAATTCTCTATTAATTGAAATTAAATTGCAGGTTCAGCCTGGAATACATTTTTAGTGACAAAACTAATTCCTATTATGTATAAATTATGATGGGATGTAAAGGATATTTTAGAGCAAACTGAGTAGTTATATCCTATCTTAGAAATAACATGATTGTAGGTAAGGATATACAGATTTCAACCCGTCGACCCATTATTTTAGACATTCAACACTGCTCTGTAATAGTATATCTGATGGCTCTTGAAGCAGCATATCAGTAAATAGTCAATTTGCTTTTGGTGTACGGCGCAGGGCTGATACAGCATCAAATTTCTTTTTTATGGAAAATTTCAGAAAGCCCACAGAGCTAGAGATTCCAAATGTCATAAATTATATCTTAATGTTTCATTTAGAGGATTTCATTTGGGAACTAAAAATGAAACAAAGGTCAGCCACTTCTTACAGAAGCATGTTTTTCAAATTCAAAATTTCTATGTCAAAAATATGTAAGATCCATTTTTGAACTATACATCACAAAATATATTCCATTACCTGTTCACTTGGGGAAATTTTGTAAGCATGGCAAGAGGGTAACATAGTTGCAGATTGACCTACCCTTCCAAGAACTTAGCTGTTATTGATTAGAATTAAACTGTAGATTAATAGATGCCCTATTAGTAACAGATCAACATTATATATCATGATAACTACTTTTTCCCAATTGTTTTATATGTAACACCACTATTTTATTATAAAACAATAGTAATGAGACAGACAGTGTAGAATTTTATACAATGCAGTTATTTATATGAAATTATCTGCTCACAGAAAGTTAACCATTCTAGGTTGGTACTGACTTCCAGAGAGTAAATTGTTAATTTGTTGCAAGAAAAATCAATTTAAAATCTTATCTTATGGCATTTTAAAGACTCAAAAAACTGTGGTACTAAGCTAATAGCTCAAGAAATCTGGGTAAGCTTTAAAGTGCCACAATATTTTCCCAAGATTTCAAAATCTTTAAAGCGCAGTGAAACAGAAAAAAACCCATTAAGTATATATATGTTTTAATTATGGAAGCAATGAACTATTTATCTAATATAGTTCTTGGACTGGGAAGAATATAAACGATTTCTAGCTAAAATGCTTGTATTTCAACAACTTTTCCTAATTTCCAGTTTTCATATCTTTCCATTTTTGCAATGCTTGGAAACCAACCATTACAACATTAAAAAAAATTACCTGCTGTACATTAGTGAAGATGCCTCCCAAAGGAGCAGTATCCCCAGCTGCCATCTTGGTTTACAATCTATAGGCCGTCATGCAATGTTTGGGCAAGTATCAACCCTTCTCTTTCATTAACAGGCATCCAATAAGTCTGAGGCGTGGCATAACCTGTGGAGAAAGGACATAAAGCCTTGGCAAGGGGGATCAGAGAAATGGCAGGAAACTGAGTGGATTAAGAGCTAATGGAAAATAAAAGCCGCTATTCAAAACCATGCGACATCCTTATGCATGACACCGAGTTCTAAATTAATTATAAGCACTCAGAGAAGAAACCTGGATATTGCTCCACAGTTCAGCAACTTACTTGGTTCAGACTGCATACAGGTTAAGTATTAAGATGTACAAGGAATGCATAGCACAACAATAATTTAATAATTTAGAAAGCCATGTGCCATCATCGTCCCCAATTTCATGAAGTAGTGAGGGGAATGGGAGCGAATGTCCACTGGATGATCCTGAGTTAATTGAATAGACTGGGGAGTGAAACAAACTGAGATCCCACAACAGATGTTTGCAAAGAATAAACAACAAACAGAACAAATAATACAAGAGTTACATGGCAGCCATTTATAGCTAATCAGAGGCACAGTTGAGTAATCTCTCTATTTGTGTAATCCTTATGTAGCCACTTGGTCTCACAGAGCAGCAACTAGTTTCTGAATAGCTGTCTTGGGATTTTCCAATTGTTCTTCAAAATAGTTGGACTTGGACAGTATAAAGAACTGCTTTCTTTATCTTTGATTTAAAAAGAACTTGTGAAAGTATTTTTTTTTTCTTTCTCGCTGGGCTAGATTTAATTTTTTAAATGATCTGTTTAAGAGCAGTTGCTGATCAATTTTATATTACATCTCCGAAGGTTTGATTAGATAAGGTCAATAAATAACTTCAGAGAGTTTTCTCTGGAAGAATCAGAATTTATTATTTTCTTTAGAAGAAATAGCAACTGGACCATAGCAATGGAATTGTTTCTTATAAATGGGGACATTAAACTGATTGTAAAGATTTTCCAAATAAACAAATTACAATCTTAAATAAATTTAATTATATATACATTTTGGATTTTTAAATTGCTGACGTGAACCAGAAATAATTCACAGAGTTCCTAAAAAGGCTATGAAATCATTTAAAAGCAATAGTTTATTATATAGCAATTGTTAAAAAATATGCACATGCAAGTCCTGGATTGCATGAAAAATCTTATGAAATGCTTAAATTAAGACAGTAATAGCTTTTCTGGGCAAGAAAAACCGCCCTTGGACAGTAATAAATATTGTCTAGAAGACCAATATTATTTTATTATAATGCTCTAAAAGATAAAAATCCTTGAGTGGAGCTCAGTTCCTGATGTTCACACAGATACACCATGTAGCTTTTTATATAATTGTATAATTACAATTGTTAACTTTATTTTTTAAAAATACATTCTATTTTTTAGTTGTATTCATTTATAAAACCTCCAGATAAGGTATAGCTTGCTGGTGATAAATATTTCCACCTAAGTGGTGCTACAAGAAGCTTTATAAACTTTAGAGAGATTGCTCCGAGGATGTCATTTTATTGGTCTTGCACTATCTAATAATAATATCTACTAATGGTAGCAGTTCTGAAATATTCTCCTCCAGGGGATCCAAGTTATACAAATATTACAATCATTCAAAAGTGGTACATCAAGACTTATTTGTTCTGACATTTTAGAGGAATATATTACTAAGTCATCCAAGGGAGGGCAATTTAAAATCAAGCTGCAAACTTTTATTTATTACATTTCTACCACCATATTCCAATGGGACTTTCAGTGCTTTACAAAAATACACAAACAACTACAATGTCCATGTTCCATTTTTTTAAAAAGAAAGTTTTAAAATATAAAAGAATCAAACTCCCCTCCCCTCAAAAAACAGGTGTGAAGTCCCAAATGTCCTCTGGAAGAACTCTGTTTTCAGCTGTTTCTGCAAGGTAGCTAATGTCAGATTATTACAAGATTAGTTTTAGATTAGTCTAAACTTTAGTGGAAGGCCATTCTAGAGAACTGGCATTGCTACAGAAAAGCAGCGCCTTCAAGCCTGCCAAACAACTTAAAAGTGAGAAGCTACCAGCTGTTTTTTCCAGCAAGACTGAATTTGTCCAACCAATTCTAGTTTGGGAACACATTTCTGAAAGCATAAATTAAGCTTTGGTCTTCTATCCACTTATATTATTTTGAATAATAATGTTCAAAGTACAACTCTAGCATTTTTTTAAAAATAGCACCACTCATCTAGTCAAAAATAAACACATCCCCAACACCTGCCTATAATCTAATTTTCTTTGCTGCTGATATGTTTTCTCTCATGTGCTGAGACAGCAGATCTTGAAATTCAAATGCTGTATTCTGACAGGTCAAAATAGATATCCCCACCGACATTCTTCATAAGATTAGAAAATCATGTACTGTGTTGTGCAGACACTGCAAAAGTTCTAATATTTTAAAATATGAAGTTTTGTTATTATGCAAATTTGTTCTTTGAAGTTTGCTTCTCTCGATTTAGAACGACAATAGGTCTCTCAAAACTCAGGCAAATCTTCCTTTCTTTAAAATTCTGAAGATACGACGCAATAACACTATCATATTTCCTTTCCATTTCAATGTCCTCATTCACTGCTCTCTAAAGTGCAGCAAGCAATGCTAAAACCTAAGGCTTTTACAACTACATAGCAGAGAAAGGAAATGGTAGGAAAGAAAAATGTGTTTGCTTTTTATTTTTGGAAGCTTTTATCTTATACATTTGGAGACATCCTAAACTATTAAATTGACTAATAATAGATTTATCCTACTTGAGTACATAGGCCCCAAAGTATTCTCCATTGGCATCCACGCCACCCTAAGACATTTTCTGCAAAAGCCATTTGAAAAGAGGCATTTGAAGAGTCTGTTCAAGCTCAAAGAAAAGGCAAGAATAATGAGAGATTGGTAGAATAGTGTGTTGGAATATGTGGAGATGGGTGTCAATAGGATCGGGAGGCAAAGAACTGTGACCAGTATATTATACATCATGCTCACAATCTAAGGTTCATATAATAACTGTTCTCAAGGGCAGCAATTTAATTATTGGCAATTCCTCCATGATGGATATGTGGAATTGCAGGTATTCAGAGGAGAGGGAAAAGGAGCCTAAGAAGAGTATCACTAACAATAGTAATAGATCTCTGGAAACTCCATCCTAGATTCATAGGTCTTGAGATAGTGGCCTAGCCTTAGACATAAGAAGCAGGAAAGGGACAGCTTTGAGATCAAGAGGCAAAGGTTCTGTCACTAGCCATAGATATGTTTTTGTTAGCAAGATGAAGATTTTTAGAAGATGATTGGGAATTTCTTTTTAAAATAAGACTTTCTTTCTTTTTTCCTGGCAGAGTTCTTGTGTCCTGATAAGCAAAAATTGAGGAAATGGTGCTTAGAAATATAGAGCTGTATTTCCTATTGGGAAAGGGGGGTATCAACTAACTTAATACCATCAGTATTGACCAATATAGTCCTGAAAGGTTGTAGGTACAGGTTTTTCTATCCCAACCAGGAGATGCCAGGAATTTAAGGTACAGTCTTAAGAAACACTGATGAGTTTCTGATGTGCATATTTCTATGACATACAATAATTGATTTGACAATTAATAAATGTGCTAATTACTGTTATGTACAGTATTTAGATACTTCTAAAGATTGCTGTCACTGATGGACCATTGATGTAACTTAAAGACTTGTGAAATAATTACTGATTCTTAAGGAATTATTTGTTTTGCTTGCAGTTTATCATTCTCTCATATGAATTGATATTTTTATTGATTATCTAGACTCTTATTTGTCTATCAGACCACTTTGGACATATTTTTATTGTGTATTTATCTACTGCTCAACATAACGGGAACACTGTTCATAATTCTGGCTATTCAGACCAATTG
This sequence comes from Myanophis thanlyinensis, assembly GCA_017656035.1. Lineage (NCBI taxonomy): Eukaryota > Metazoa > Chordata > Lepidosauria > Squamata > Homalopsidae > Myanophis > Myanophis thanlyinensis. The sequence continues at coordinate 12,394 of JAEANM010000328.1, read as the reverse complement.
CAATGAGCAAGATAAAGCAATAGAAGGAAAAGGACAGATTTGATTAGAGACAGACGTCACTTGCAAATTATAGCTTGTTGGTGCCAAAAGGAGAGGGGGACTGAATGTGCAACATGACAAGAAAAAAATTGCTCAAAATCTCACACTGTGTATATCTGAAGTTGAGAACTGACCTCAATGAGAAACGGATGAAGAAATATAGCATTCACAAAGGCACAAGAGAGAGATAATTTTTATGTGCGGTTCACTACAGTAATAGGAATCGGTTTCTGTAAGTAGTACCAGAGCTCACACCCACCTCACAGCCACACCCTCAGAAATGGAAGCATCAGCCACTAAATGTAAATAAGCAGAGTTGAAAATACAAATGTACCTCAGTCTATTCTTTGTTACTACATTTTCTGTCACCGAGCCCTGCCACTGAAAACAGTTTCCAGAGCTGAGTCTTACCTCAGATAAAATCCTTATGAGCAATAATGAGATGGGGATTGCTTGTCTGAGGCTTGCACTGGTTCTCGTGAGAGGACTGCAGACTTAATGAGCAGGATGTTACTTGCACTTCCTTTGGCACGCCAAATATACTGGATCATATGCTGCCAAGAGGTGGGAGTGTACATACACTTGCTTTGCCAAGAGGTGGGAGTGTACATACATGTGTGCCTCAAACCCCCTTTTCTCTCTTGCATTCCCTAAAACAATCGCATGGCATATTTAAATCCTGCCACCTACTAGCCTGGCAGATGCTTGGAATACCTTTTCTTGCCCAAAAGAATTTTGACACTCTGGTGATTAGAGGCTAAGAACTCTTGTTACAACGAGGCAGAGGCAAGAGGAAAAGGATTTCTAAATGGATCCTATCATGGAAACCTGGGCTCTGCTCAATGGGGGAAATCTCTGCCTTGCACTTGGTAATATCAGGGTAATGGAGATGCTGGATCAGAATGGAAGAGAGGCAGGAATGGGGGTGGGGAGGAAAAGAGGTGACATACAGTACCTTGCAGCTGCTGAGAAGGAGAGCGGCTTGCCTCCAGCCAGGGATCCACAAAACGCACACTGCTGCAACTGCCTTTTTCTTGCCCTCCTTCCTCCTGCTGAAGATCGCTCAACATGTGTCCATTTCCCTGCTCAGGTAGGGCGGCAGGCTGTGCTAAGACACCTCCTCCTCTTCAGCGCAGCAGCTTTCTCTTTCCACTGCAGGCAGCCATCCACTGTTACTGGCTCTGCTTAGAGACGAGCCGCACATTGGCTGCTCCTCTCCTTTATTTGAAATTCTGTGTGGTAGTGAGCTGCAAGGCTATGAGTCACTAGCTGTTTTTTTGTGGGTTTTTTTTTTTTTTTTGCAGAAGCAGACAGCAGCTGAGCAAGTGGCTATTTTAGCGAGGGAAGTTGGAGGGAGGGTCACAAGTAGCTTATCTGATACAGTGACATTGGCATCAGTGTGCCTAATTAGCATAGTACTGGGCTGACCCGATGCATTTTTCGGGTGGGTAACCCAACATACACTTATTTATACTTGCATGCATTCTCCCAGTTTCACATAGCTACGTGTGCCTTGTATTTCAGTGTATGATATTCACATATGATGTGAGAGCTATCATGTTTGCTAAGCCATTTTCAAAGTCACTGTTGCTTTCTCTTTAAGAATTCTTTAATTGCACATCTCAGTCTGTCCCCTCCCACCATGTACTATGAAGGATAAAATATTTTCAGGTTTCTTATAATAATGATTACTGGACAATGCATGTGTGGCATTTAAATATGTACAACACTTTTATTTAGAATACAAATAGTCAATCAGTAAAAGAATTATACTGACATGTAATTGTAAACAATAGAATTTTTTTGCTGATAGATTGTAAAAACATTCACATGCATAAGTGTACATTTAAAGCAGCTTCTACTTGTAACACAATACTAAAGCCAGGTTAGAAGTTAGGGAAGGGAAGTATTTGGGTTATCAATTATAATAACAAATCAATCCTTCATTCTTGCAGATTTGTTTTGTCTTTCTTGATAAAATCTAATTATTAATGCAGTTTTACTCCCTTGTAAAACTCCCTCTCCCAATTAGAGCCGGTTATTTGACTCTCAGCTATTTTCTCAAAAGGATATAAACAGAAATGACAGGAGCAACTGCTGGTGCTCAGGACTCTGAGTTTTTCTCTAGGAGCAGATGAAGCAAATCACATATTAAAGATTCTAAGGGCACTTCTACCTGCTATTGCTTTTAGATTTTCATTCCTTAATTAATTTATTATTTATTAGGTTCCCCCCCATACCTTTATTGCTTTAAAAGTAATTCAAGGCAACAAGACATACATAATATCCCTTCCTCTTCTTTTTCCTCACAACCACCACCTTGTGAGGTGAGCTGGACTGAGAGGGAGAGAGTGACCCAAAGTCACCCAGGCAATTTTCATACCTAAGGTGGGGCTAGAACTCCATCTTGAGGTTTCTAGGTCAGCATCTTAACCTCTACACTGAACTCACTCTCATTCCTTTGGAGGGCATCTCTGTTCAAGGCAATTCAAGACTTCTGTAAATCCCTGGAAATTAAACTCTGCAGAATACCATGTCATCCATCATAGGATGAACTTTATTCCTCCTGAGTTTTAACCGTATCACAGACCCTTTAACAGGTATGCTAAGGTAAGATGGACTTGTCTGCCTTCTGTTTCTTTTTGACTAGAGATGTGAAGACATGCAGAGCATTAAGCTGCCTGAATTTTTTTAAACTTTCCTTTTTGCATTGAGTAAAAAGATGTGGGATATTCCAGTGGAATTGAAACTTGCAATTAATGAAGAAGTGTATTTTCCTTAAATTCCTTTGGCTAAAAGTATGATTTAGAACAGTGGTGGTGAACCTATGGCACACATGCCAGAGGTGGCACTCAGAGCCCTCTCTGTGGACATAAGCGCCATCTCCCCAGCTCAGCTCCATGGCGTTTCTCACCATCGATTACAGGGAAACAGAAGTTTCCCTGCAAATGACGAAAACAGAAGCTCGCAAAAGAAAAAGATCTCGCCTCTTGCAGAGTTGCCAATGTTATGATGCCGTCCCTCCCTCCCTCCAGCAGCTGGTCATTGCATCTCCACTGCATGCATGTGCGCACACGAGACTTGCAGTTTGGGCACTCGGTCTCTAAAAGGTTTGCCATCACTGATTTAGAATGTATTGTTTCTTTATCCCTACTACTACAGTCTGAAACCATAGTTTGAAGCATTGGGAAAATTTTTGGTTTTTTTTGGTAATGTCTCAAGTCAATATTGGCATTTGCCTGGATCAGACCCTGCAGTTCTCTTGGCAAGACTTTAGAAGTGGTTTGCCTAAGGTGGAACTAGATCCCACCGTCTTTTCATTTCTAACCAAATGCCTTAACTCTTGCACCAAATTAGCCCTCTATTGAGACAATGCTTAGTTGAAAAATTGATGATATAATGCTACTTTCACAACTTTCACTGGGCTTTTTAATAAAATGAAGAATAATATGTGGTAGTCAGATAGCATCAACATATAAAAAAATTATGATTTGCTCTAGAGCAGGGGTCGGGAACCTTGGCTCTTTCATGACCCATGGATTTCAACTCCCAGAATTCCTGAGCCGGCTTACTTTGGCGATAATAGAGAGTGGAAATGAAGCCTGAGATAATGCCTCCAGAAGTGGTTTGAAGGAGATCAGTGACTGTCTTTCAAGATTTGAGATGCTAGTAACAAGGAATGAAAATTACTTGTCCTGCATGTTCTGCAGTAACCCTCACCATGCTTTGCATGACTGCTAGTGCAGAGCAGAAGAGAACAGAAAACTGTCATTTGTTTTCTGATAAAACGCATCTCGATTTCACCTTGCTCCTTTTGTCTGATCTGGAAAGGACAACTTATAAAGCTGTCAAGCTAGAATTTCTTGTGCAGAACTAAAACTCAGGAGGCAGGAATAGGGATCTTTCCAATGAGGAAAGAAAGCCACTGGTTTTCCAGGGTTTTCAACTAACTAACCGAATCAGAATAAATTAGCTCAGCTTTCAGCACTGTTGGCATTATGAGAATATAGAAGTCTAAGCGTGTTTCCAGGTTAGTGCAGAATCACGAGGAAGCGCCCAAATATTTCAGCGACCAAGAAATTATCCATTTCCCATCAGTTTATTTCTTCTTCCCATTTATTTATCCCTTTTCCTACAGCTTACTAAATGCTTTATGTTATGCTCATTTATATGGGACTCCAGCGCTTACCATTCTCTGCTTGTTGTGATTATATAGATAATATTAGATAATACAGACTGTGGATAGATTTAGCGGCTATAATTACAATCTGTGGTGTAATAAATATATATAATTGTTTTCATACTGTATTAGCAATAGCAATGCACACACTGTTTCTCCAAAAAGATGACCCACCTTGAAAAGAAGCCCTATCACATTTTTGAGCGCATGCAATGAAATTAAGCCCCACCTACAAAATTAATCCTAATTAAGACCCTGCCCATCCTGGGGTGCTGGGGGTGGGCAAGGCACACAGGGAAAAATAAGGTAGGGTAGGGATGGGGGGGGTGGAGCTGCCCTACTTACCAGGCCTCGCACACCCTGACACCTGCTTTGCCTTCTTCTGTGGCTGTTTCTTCTGCGACCGCTTGCCACCACTTGCACGCATCGCCCCAGCCTCCATTTTCTCTTCAGATGCCTTCTGGAAAGCCCTCTGCAGCCGATAATAGAGCTCTGGGGTGATTTGGAGCTCTGTTATTGGCTGCACAGGGCTTTCCGGAAGACATCTGAAGGTGAAATGGAGGCTGGGGTGATGCGTACGAGCGGTGGAAAGCGGTCACAGAAGAAACAGCCACAGAAGATATAGCAAGCAATTTCTAGTAAGCAATTGAACATTCCAACTGTTTAAATCAGCATATTGCCCCCAACAATCTGGGTCTTCATTTTACCCACCTCAGAAGGATGGAAGACTGAGTCAACCTTGAGCCTGCTTGGATATAGCAAGCAATTTCTAAGTAAGCAATTGAACATTCCAACTGTTTAAATACCATTTTCAAATGTTGCAAAAGGACCAGTGGCCCTCTCTATATGTTGAGGAGCAGTATGTTCAATGTTTATGAAGGAAAACTGTAGTTTTGCATCATCTAAAAAGTTGCAGGTTACCCAGCCGTATGGTGTACATCCAGAAGACAATAGCAAAATTAAAATGGGAAGTACACAGGAACATATGAATATGGTCATGAATTTTAAAATTATAGTACTGTGCTATAATATTTATAGTACAAAATAAGTAAATAAAAATGATAATTTTTATAACATATAATATAGTTTTGAGTGGCTGTTATAAATCAGCTTTTTCCCAAACAGAATCCTGAGACTTTGTTGCAGCCATTTTATGGCTGGATTTATGCAGTATAGCAAGGTATCTGAAATGCAAGAGTCCCTACTTACTGTTCTGGAAAGCCCTGAAAATCCTCTTCCAAAGTGATACAGCCCAAGGTGCTCTCTGAATTTGGTTGTTTGCTTGCAAGCACTGCAAGGATTCCACGGTTCAACCCTGAGCAACATATACAGGTAGTCCTCAACTGAAAACAGTTCATTTAGTGACAGCTCAAAATTACAATGGCACTGATTAAAGTATTGTGACCATTTTTCACACTAAGGACCATGGTTGCAGCATCCCCATGGTCACATGATCAAAATTCAAATGCTTGGCCTCTGACCCATATTTAGGATGTCCCAGGCTCAAGTGATCAGTTTTTGCGACCATCCAACAAGCAAAGTCAAAGGGGAACCCAGCTTCAAATTAACAAACATTTCACTAACTTAAATGGGATGATTCACGGTACAACTGGTGGCAACTCGAGGACTCCCTATATTCACTTTTATTGGTTCTTCCCAGATTCTCTGCACATGCCTAAATATATTATGTCGCGAATTTTTCGGGGAGGGGGAGGGCTAAGCCATGAAAACCAGTTCCAGGCTTAAGTATACAGACACCCAGAAATTATGTTGGTTTCAGCAAAGCGGGATATCGCTTGCTATTCAGATGCCATGTGGGGGGGTGGGGGATGGGGGGGGGAATCTGACGGCTTTTTGATAAAACTTACAAGGCGGATTGGGAAAAATAAGCGGGGGAAAACCGGAGGTCGCCGTTACCACGAACTAAGGCGAAGGGCACGGGGAGGCTAGGAAGGCGAAGTTTACAAGGGCAGAGGCGGGACTGACTCTCTCCGTTTGGCGGAACCCGGGGGACACTCTCTACAGTTTGGTACGTGCTCTATGGTAATGCGGAAGCCAGGAAGAACTCTACCTTGTTTTCTAGGGACGGTGGGGTTGCATCGGTTTCCAAAGGCGAGTTTTAAAGGGCTTTTTTTTTTTCCTTCCCCCCCACCCCCAGGTGGTGGCAGAGGCTACGCGAGCGTTACCATGGTTACCTCCGGGCCGGTTGGCGTTGCCTGTATCGTGTGCTGGTTGCTTTGTCTTTCCTGCGCCAGGCTTCCCTTTCCTGTCATGGAACGGGAGGGAACCTGGTAATTTCTGAACAGCACAGGGTACTCTGCGACCTTTTTAGGGTAGTAGTTTTTTTAAAATGTTTTTTTTCCCTCCCCCTTGGCCTTCTGAGGGTTCGTTAGAGGGACGTTAAAGTGGAAGAAGGCTACTGCCCGTTGCTTAAATAAAAGGGGGGAGGTGGTTGGCCGCTGTCACGCGCCTTGCACGTGAGTATTGCAACATTTGGTTTAGGAAGTGCCTGGGTTGGCCTTAGAGCCTGCCTGGGTTGTAGCTTCAAGATTGTGCCTGCAAGTCTTTGAGCCTCAGAGAGGTTTGCTTCAATCACTTCTTCACTGGGGTGTTTGATTCTTTCTCAGGTAGGGGATTGTGGTTCACCAAGTCTCTGCTTTTTCATGACTGTATTGGTTAAAGTCCTTCCTTTGAATCAGCATGTGTTGAGATACCTTAAATGTGGCTTCAGTGTTTCTGGTTCCCAAGAAATTATTATTATTTCTTTTCTTTTTTCTCTCCTCCACCCCACCCCACTTATCTTTACAGATGGCACCTTCTGCTGCTCCCAAAAAAATAATGCTTCAGAGTCTAGCTCAGTTGCTGCAGGATTCTGGTGAGCTTCTAATGATGCGAAGAACTTTTCTTTTGAGATATTTGGAAAATGGCCTTTAAGCTCTACTCTGGAATGGAAATAAATACGGATATCCTTGGGTTTGCAGTAATTGCTTAAATTAAGAATAACGTTGCATGTTGAAGCTCTGGGTTCAGGCATAGCAGGGTTTTAGATAGGAGAAAACATTTAATTGAATTTCCATGGCTAGTATATTTACCAAAACTCTATCTGTTTTTCTCACAGCCCATACTTGTAATAAATATTCCAAATATTTAATAATTGATAATCCAAACTCAATGATGCATATATTGGGTTAAAGGAAGACATATTAGGACCAGGTTTTATGCATGTATAGGTTGTCCTCGAGTTACAATCACAATGGGGACTAGAATCTTGGTCACTTAGCAAAGCAGTTGTTAAGTGAGATATTGTGTGACTGTTTAATGACTGCAAGTCTGGCATTTCTGGTTGGTGGTCATCAAGAAAACTTGCAGGTTGTTAGTAGGACAGAGTTCCACACAAGGATCGTAGGATGGCTTGTGGGTGGTGGGAGAGATCTGGAAGGATCTGCTCAGGACCTGAAAACCCTGACTGATGAAATCCTAGCAGTATTTTCAGTCCCTGAATGGAGAGACACTTGTGGATAGCTTGTCCCATCCTGCTGAAGCATTCTGTACTACTTTATTTACTGTACTGTACTGTACCTCTTTGCTTAGAAATTGAAAATACTTCCTCTCAAAATCCAAGTAGGATTTTCAGTCCCTGTGAAAAAAACACTTGTGCTGGGTGTTTTGGGGCAGCCCACCTTAAGCAGTCTGTTCTTCTTACCTTCCACACTGTTTCTCAGCTTTCTGCCTGGATTTTGGTTTCCTCTTGTCTTTAGGGCCTGGCTGAAAGAGTTCAGCTCCCCTTCCGTGCACAGCTGGGAGAATCCTTCAGCAGGGTGCAGGAGCTGATCTCAAATCTTCAAGATGCGTGCTCCATTTCTGCACCATGCTGATGGAGTTCTGCTCCCCTGGTAGGCAGCTCTTTCAGCCCTCAGATATAAGACGGAGTCTTGTTGGCAAGCAGCAGCAGCTTGCAACCTTCCCTGCTGACTTCTCCATTGACCTTCTGTGGAAGCTAGCAGAGAAGATTTCAAATAACAAACTCATGATTGAGGGCTGCTTGGTAATCAATTGTAAATTTGCACAGGTTGCCAAGCACCCAGATCATGATCATGTGATTACAGAAATGGTAGTTAGACATTTTGCTGTAAAGCTTTCTTTACAGACCATCATTAAACAAATAGTTATAAGTCGAGGACTACCTGTATTCTGTTAAATAAGTTTCTCCAGAGATATGTTTTTCACCATTCTTCATTGAGGAAGGTTCTCTTTAGTGTTTGGGTAACAAAATGAAAAACAAATTGCCCAACTACTTTTTATGATTAGCTTATAGTTCTCTGCATGATATGTATCCTGAAAATTGGATAAGATCAATAAACTGAGTTTCAATTAATTTAATATAACTATACTTATGCTTTCTAAAACATTTTAAAGTATATACTCCAGATTTCCCTAAGTGTCATTTCTCAAAGAGGAATAAATGTTTCATCTCTGCAAAGCATTTCTGTTGATTGTGTTTCTCATGTATACTAAATGTAATTGCAGCTTTTCCAGGTACCTACCAGTAGTTATGTAATCTGGGAGAAATCCTCATATCATTGTAGTGAATTTGGTGCTTCAAGTATAAAAGGTTGTAATTCAGGAAAGTGGAATATACTTTATATATCACTTTGTGGAGTATGTAGAGTAAGATTTTCAGTATTTGCATCCCATGCCTTTAAATATAAGACTTTAGACCAGGTATTACAGTAGAACTTGCTCTCCAGATACAATCCAGTATCCAGAAATTTGTTTACAGTAAAAGCGCTAAGAGGGGTGTCAAACTCATGTTGTCACGGCATCATCACATGACATATCAGACTTTTTCCCTTTGCTAAACCAGCATGTGATGCATCTGGCCCATGGGCCACAAGTTTGACAGCCATGCCCTAAGACAAAATATGGCTTTATTGCATATAGGTAAAAGACATACACACAGAAATTAAGTGTGGTCTTTCTCTGTCTCTTTTGTATGTCCCAGGTTTATTCATTCTTGTCTTTTGAAGACAATGATAAAGTATCCCTGTCTTCCAAATGTTGAGATTGGGAGACTTAGTGTTTGCATAGTAATTCTGCCTGGCCTGATAACCAATAGTTCATTCCTTGCTAGCTTCATCCCTTACATTAAGGGCGGCAATCATGACAATTTAACATTACAGGTAATCCTCGACTTATGACCATAATTGAGCCCAGAATTTATGTTGCTAAGTGTAAAATGTGCTAAGTGAGTTTTGTCCTATTTTACGACTTTTCTTGGCACGATTGTTAAGTGAATCGCTGCCGTTCTTAACACAGTTTTTAAGTGAATCTGGCTTACCCACTGATTTTGCTTGTCGGAAGGTCACAGAAGATGATCACATGAACCTGGGACACTGCAACTGTCACAATATGAACTAGTTGTCAACCATCCAAGTGTGAATCACATGACCATAGAGATGCCACAATGGTCATAAGTGTGAAAAATGGTTGTAGATTATCTCTTTTTTCAGTGCTGTTGTAACTTTGAACGGTCACTGAATGAACTGTTGTAAGTCGAGGACCACCTGTATATTATTGCCCTTTCCCTCATGCAGTTATTCTGTGCAGTAAAAATACATTGATCTGTTAATGCTAATATTTGTTTTTTTTCATCAGGGGACTTGATTCTGGATGGTACTAGCACCTTGACCTTGTTCACTTCCACACTTCAAATTCTCAATCAGATCTTTGAGCAGTACCTGCTGCCACGAAATCAGAATCATGGCTTCATTGCACTCTCATCACACCCTGCTGAAACATCTGCTATTCTTCAAGCCCAGTTTCTCTTTGATGTCTTGCAAAAAACTCTCTCATTGAAGGTGTGTCCTAAAATGTTAAATTCTGTGTATTAGATGCCTGCTTTGGGAAAAAGCTTATATCTTGCAGAGGATTTGGATTTGGATATTTGGATTGTTCTGATATAACTGAATGTTACTACTGTGCTGTATAATTAGGGTACAACAGAGAATCAGTGGTGTTTAGATGTTGCTGAACAGCAGTTTTCAACATCTCCAGCAAATGCTGAGGGGCACTAAAAGTTGTACTTCACCAATATCTTTGATTGATGGATTATGTGCCATCAAATTGTTTTCAATGAATTCCACAACTGAGAAATTTGTATCAGTGCTGTTGAAGTCTTTAAAAAAGCTAACTTTGCTTTCACATAAAATATTTTGTTTCAAATACTATGAAATTTAACAATCTCTATACCACCTTTCAGCATTGAGAAGCATCACAAATTGCAAATCTAAATAAAAACGTGTGATAAAAAGGAAGGATTCCTAATTCAAGTTTGTAAGGAGTAAATCGAATTACATAGTATAAAGTTCTTTATGGCTGTTCTTTAGTCTTGAATATTCAAAGTTGGGAAAAATTAATTATTAATCTATGAAATGCTCCTAATGTGAATTTGGTTATTAGTCCATCTGGTCTACTGGCTGATCCTTGCTTTGTAAAGCTCTACAGAGAACCATGCTGCATAAAATCTTTTTAAGGAGCATTTTTTAAAAAATGCTGGAATTGCCACATTGGAATTATGAAGGGGGCTTGGCAAAGTTGATGACAAGAATTTTGAGAGAAGAGATGTAGAAAGTTTGAGAAGGTGGCTACTAGAACTTTGAAGACTCTAAATATTATGGTGAGAAAGAAAGGATACAGAATTTGGTTTGTCTGATCAAGATCAAAATAATAGGTTGCTATTTTAGGTGATTATTGGGACTGGATGGTGATGGTTATTTCTGGTAATGATTAAGTGTTTTTTTTTACTAGGACTGGACTTTGATTATTTGGAGAGTGGAAATGGGGAGGAATCTGTTTAATTAATGACTGCAAAGTAGTGGTAGGAGAGAGTGTAGCCAGACAGCATTGGATGGTGGTATGTAGGATGACTCTGACAGTCAGGATGAAGAGGAGAGGAAAGATAGAGAAGAAGTCCAAATGGTGGAAGTTGCAAAAGGAAGAATGTTGTGAGGAATTCAGAAAGAAGTTGAGACAGGCTTTGGGTGGCCAGGAAGAACTCGCAGATGACTGGGACTACAGCAGAAGTGGTCAGGGAGACAGGTAGGAAGGTGCTAGGTGTGTCATCTGGAAGGAGGAAAGAAGATAAGGAAACGTGATGGTGGAACAAGGAAGTACAGGACAGCATCCAGAGGAAGAGGCTAGCTAAAAAGAAGTGGGATTTAGAAAGGACTAAAGACAATAGACAGGATTACAAAAAATTGCAGCATAGTGTGAAGTGGGAGGTGGCAATGGCCAAACAGAAAGCATATGATGAGTTGTATGCCAGGTTAGAAATGAGGGAAGATGAGAAGGACTTGTACAGATTTGCAAGACAGAGAGATAGAGATGGGAAGGATGTGCAACAGATAAGGGTGATTAAAGACAGAGATGGAAAGGTGCTGACAAGTGAGGAGAGAGTGCAGAGAAGATGGAAGAAGTATTTTGAGGAACTGATGAATGAGGAAAATGAGAGGGGAAGAAGAGGGGAAGAGGGGAATATTGTAGAGCAGGAAGTAGGAAAGATTAGAAAGGATGAGGTGAGGAAAGCTCTGAGGAAAATGAAGAGTGGAAAGGTTGTTGGTCCGGATGACATACCTGTGGAGGTGTGGAAGTGTCTAGGAGAGACAGCAGTGAAGTTTCTATTTAGTTTGTTCAACAGGATTTTAGAGAGGGAGAAGATGTCTGAGGAATGGAGAAGTGTTCTAGTGCCGATCTTTAAGGGTGATGTGCAGAGTTGTAGCAACTACAGAGGTATAAAGTTGATGAGCCACACAATGAAGCTTTGGGAAAGAGTAGTGGAAGCTAGGCTAAGAAAGGAAGTGGATATCTGTGAACAGCAGTATGGCTTCATGCCCAGAAAGAGCACCACTGATGCAATTTTTGCCCTGAGAATGTTAAAGGAGAACTTTAGAGATGGTCAGAAGGAGCTGCATTGCGTCTTTGTGGATTTAGAGAAAGCGTATGACAGGGTGTCGAGAGAGGAGCTATGATACTGTATGATGATGTCAGGAGTGGTAGAGAAGTATGTCAGAGTAGTCCAGGATATGTATGAGAGGAGTACGACAGTAGTGAGATGTGCTGTAGGTCAGACAGAGGAGTTCAAAGTGGAGGTGGGGCTACATCAAGGATCGGCTCTGA
>JAEANM010000327.1:0-38459 GCA_017656035.1 Myanophis thanlyinensis | reverse complement strand
TGTGCAGTTCTCATTGCAAAAATAAACATTTGTACTGAATATATGAAGTAAACTTTTTCCCTTTCATCTTTCGCTCTTTAGCAGCAAGATTTGGCTAAGACTGTATTGAGTTATGGGTCCCAACATGTCAATAGGGTTTAGTCCCAGCTTCTATTCTAAAAGTGGAATGGAAGTCAGGCTCCAGAAGATTTTTTCACTTCAGGCCTTGACTGTACTGAGAATCAATTTAAACGAAAGACCTAACTGCCAAATCCAAAAGTCCAGACAGTAATAATAGTGTATTACTATATGAGAAGATTAGCAGGGGAATGCAACAATGCAGCTAGATTAAAAGATAGCATCTAGCATTTGATGTAACATGGTGTATCAGTCAACTGACGACACAAAATAAAATTATCAGTATTGTGTGACAAAATGTAAAATGTAGCCATAAACTCTCTAAACCTTTCCCTCATGCCATTTAATATGTTGGCTTTCTGGCTAAACTGAATGAAAAAGTCTCTGCAATTTTCCTGAAACATCTCAGGTTGTAGTCAAGCTGAGGTCCTGAAGTTGCAAGTCTCCTGCTATTAAAAACCTACGCTTTCCCTTCCTTGAAAAATAGGAAATGAGAAAGCTGCAGTGAAAATAAAGCCCATAAAAAAGATAGGTGAAAATCCCAATTCGCTTTTATCTGCACAAAATGTACTGGCTTTGTATTATAACTTCACCCATTGCCATGCTTATTAGCCATCAAAAATATCTTACGATTGCATCAGGAGTGCCACACATTTCATGACTAAAAATCGGGCCTGTCAATATACAAAATGGAAATGCTAGGCTAATGCGTTAGTGGTACATTCCACTCAGATCCAGGCTCTCGAACAATGTCTTTCCAACGGTGAATAAACACCAACAGTACAGAAATCCAAACAAACCAACAACTTGACTGATAAGATATTAGAAGAGAACATACAATGATTAATGTGATTGCCTAATTAATACACTGGGTGGCTCATGTAAGCCAATGTATAAAAACAGATCATTATTGATGTAATTGATAAGCGTGGTCAACTTGATTTCATAGGAGTTCCTTTTAAAAGGAGTACTGAAAAACTATTATGGGCAGTTCTTAACTTACAACCATTCGCTTAGCGATTGTTCAAAATTACAACAGCAGTGAAAATAGTGACTTACAACCGGTCCTCGCGCTTACAACTGTCATAGCATCCCCACAGTCACATTATCAAATTTGGGCACTTGGTGACTGGCATGTATTTATGACAGCTGCAGCATCCCGGGATCAAATGATAGTCAATGGGAAAAGCCAAATTCACTTAAAGATTGTATGAACTGGAGTGATTGACTTAACAGTGGCCAAAAAAAAAAAAAAAAAATGGTGAACTTGGGCACAACTCACCTAACAACCTTGCTTATCATTGGAAACTTTGGTTCTGATTGTGGTTGTGAGTCAAGGACTATATAGACTTTGTCCTATCTTTACAAACCCCAATGACTGGATTCAGGCAACATTTTAAGTCCAAACAAATACAGTGCATTCTATATAGCTAAAAATTAGTTGGGTGAACACAATACCATGAATACTATACTGGTTTGTTGAATTCTTTGAATTCATAACTTTGAATTCAATACATATTCTGACTCTTATATGCTTATCAACAACCGGATTCACACAGCGTATACAAATTAGACAAACCATGTTTTATTTTAGTGTACTGTCTGAATCTAGTCTGAATCATGTTGCAAAAGAATCTACAACAGGGTTGAAGGACTGCATACTTTTGCAATGTTAGATCTTTGAGGGTCAAAGCAGATCTATGACAATAGTGAGGTTGCAGGCAGAAGCAGAACTAACATTTTCAATTTTTTTTAACACATTCAACTGGTCCCTCGCTTCAACATGACACTTTCACCATTTATTGATTTCAAGAGTTCCTGATTACAGGTAGTCCTCGAGTTATGGCCACAATTAAACCCAAAATTTATATAGCTAAGTGAAATATCTCAAGTGAGTTTGCCCGATTTTCTTGCCACAGTTGTTTAGTGAATCATTGCATGTAATAAGTTAGTAACCTAGTTGTTAAGTGAAACTGGATTCCCCATGGACTTTGCATGTCAGAAGGTGGCAAAAGGTGATCACATGATCCCAGAACACTGCAACTGTCACAAATATGGACCATTTGCCAAGCATTTCAATTTTGATCATGTGATCATGACAATGCTTCAATGGTCATAAGTGTGAAAAACAGTCATAAATCCTTTTTTTCAGTGCTGTTGTAATTTTCAACAGTCATTAAATGAACTGCTGTAAATTGGGGACTACCTGTATAACTAAACTTGTGCTTCCAGATTTTTCTTTTTCCCTAGCCACCTTGCATCCGGGTGGCCTTTCCAGCAGGGCAGCACCCTTTTTGCATAGTCTTCCCCTAATCCTAAACCTCTGGAGGGATCATCCGTTCCCTAGTTTCTCCTCAGTTCAGTTTTAATCTCCTCAGTGCTTAATGTGGCCTCCATAGCTTCTCAGGTGGAATTTAAGGAGTTGTAATCCTAACATACTAGGATGATGTCATGTCGAGAAAGGCTGCTATGCACTAATAGCTGACAGTTCTGATTTTGTAGAGATCTCCCCGTGTGGGATGATGTCAAAAACCTATTTCCTCATTGGATTTCATGTTTTGGATTTGTGCTCATAGGAAAAATAACAAAAGAACAGATCATTCCATTTTGTGGGATGGAGGGGGGAGTCACTGATTGCCCATCTTGAGCTATACATACAGTACTACTACGTCAATTCATACATGAAGCTAAACTGTAATGTAATTTGGATTTTGATTCAGTTTCCTAACCATCTTAAAGATTGCATGGTGATTGGAAACCATTTGTGAAAATGTGACATCACTAAAATAGCTGTGGCCTACAGGCGGTCTTCAACTTACAACACTTCATTTAGTGACCGTTCAGTTATAACGGCATTGTAAAAAGGGACTCATGACCATTTTTCACAGTTACAATCTGCCGCATCCCCAGGATCGTGTGATCAAAATTCAGATGCTTGGCAAGCGGTTTATGTTTGTTTCCCAAGGTCACATGATTACTTTTTGAGACTTGACAAGCAAAGTCAATGGGGAAGCCAGATTCACTTAACAATAGAGTTACAAACTTATCAACTGCAGTGATTTATTTAACAACTGAGACAAGAAAAGTCATAAAATGGGGCAAAACTCACTTCGCAAATGTCTCTTAACAAGATAAATCTTGGGCTCAGTTATGGTCGTGAGTTGAGGGCTACCTGTATTTTCACCACATCTGTTTTTGGCCACTTGGAGGGAATTTGAAGGGTAGGAATAGGAGCATTACTTCCCAGAGGCAGAACATATTACATGAACATGTGCCAAGTTCTGAGTAAAAATGAGAAAAATCAAATCACTGTACTTAACTTCTTTGCGATGGAGTCAAAACAGTTGAACAAGCTCCTATAACCTTAGTTAAGATTATCCAAGATTTTTTTTTTAAATCTGCTGCCTTGGATGGAAGTAAAATTCTACTAGTGCTGTGTTGGAAACACATCAGTTCTTGCTTTGTGTGGAATCTAGTGAGAAAACCCCTTTCTCTTCATGAAAATGCACAGGTAAAAAGCCAAACTTCCAGAGTGGTGTGAACCACAGCCACATTGCTCCTTGCTTTTCTGGGAAACGACCAAGAACCACAAAAGCTTTTCCCAACCTTCTGGGGAAGGGACACATTGATTTGGCAGAGAACTCTCTCTCACCAGCTGGAGATAGGCGAATGCCCCCATTTTCAATGTTTGGGAAGCAACCAGCAGCATGAATAAAGACAAAGAAACAAGGCTCTTCCTGTCATCTTTTTAGCAGTAGAAGGTTTAATTAATCTAATCACATGAACATATATCCTAAATATTCTTACTGATATGGTATGAATGGGATACGACTTATCTAAGTCACATCTTCATGAAAATGTTATAGCATATTAAATTACACACAGAAAAATGGATGGCGGAAAGTTCGTAACACTTAATCAGAATTTGCATTATAAATCCCTCTTTCTGGTTTCAGAACTAAACTTATCCAGTTCCCCCTCAGGCTTACTTTCTGGTCCACTGTTGATGCCTGTTCTGTTTGGCTTGTTTTGGGATTGCTTTCTGATTACACATCCAGAGCTACCGTAGAATCAGATGGCCTTATAAATGTAATAAAACAGAATCTTTGCAGATTTGTCAGAACCGCTTGCAGTTAGTCTGAATCTGGCAGTGGTCAAAAACTGCCAACAGCATGCAGGTATCATAACAGACTGGGATTGTTTGTTCCTATGATCACTTCTGAAAATGTACTGGCATAGCCTAAAATTGTGCTTGCCTTTCTGGCAGTTGGATCACCTGCAGACTCATCATCAGCCAGCCCTCAGTCACAATTCCAAGATCTTCAAATCCATCACGGCCATCCTATCTGCCCATGCTGTATTTAAGAGGAAGGATTTCTAATTTTATTACATTTCATGATGCTATTTTCAGCCCATCCTCTAGCCTGTCCAGCTTGCTTTAAATAAATCCTTTCACCTAGGAGCGTAAATACCTCACCCAATTTTGTTATCCACCTGAGGAAACAAAGTCCATCCCCAAAAGGGATTTTCACATTTTTTTTCAGACCATCTCATTTGTCAGTTAAACAAATCCTGGAACCCCTGTCAAGTGGCGAAGCAAGAGTTATACAAAACTGACAATAAAACAAAAGGTGAACTGTTTATTATAAATGCAAAATGAACATTTCCACCTGAATCACACAACTCTTTAATGTTCTAACCAAACAAAATTGTTCAATGATCAGAATGTGCTATTTTTATTTGGATAAAGTTCAATATTTGGAGCAATTCATGCTACCTGTAAGAGAGATCATTTTCTATATTTAGTCTTTTTATATACTTTTTTTCTTCATATGAAGGTTCTCTCCCAAAGGTTTGTTGTTGCAAATGACATAAGATATTTTAGGGTTCAACTGGCAAGTTCAGGATATTTAAGTTCTAATAAGTCCTCTATGAGGAAATTGCTTTTTGTACTATGAAATCAGTCAAAATATCTGTAAATTGCTTCTTCTCTCATAACATTAATTCAAATACAGAAATGTACAAAAGGACAATGCTTCTATTGGAGGGGAAATTTTTTACCTAACAGAACACAAATCAGGCAATGTTATATCACCAACATTTTGTTATTTTCATTGTGGGAATCTCTTAATTTGAAAAATCACCAAGATTCAGAAAGAATGTAAGATAGTTTTCAGAAACACTCTCTCTAAACTGAGCTTTAATGGATTTACATTCATTTTACTTTGAAGTCTGAATCTATTTAAATGTATACACAGTAAAACATTATTGATAAATAGACCTATCAGACAAGGACACTTCTGCATCCAACATTTTCTGACACAATCTTTGTGCCAAGTCAAGAGAATGCTTCAGTAAAGAAAAATGAATCTCTTCTTGCAGCTCATAGTACCGAACCACCATTTCTTTGTTCATAGGGTTGAGAGTGTGGTTTTCCAAGATCATCCAACTGGTTTCTAAGCCTAAGGCATGTTTCTAGTCAATATCTAAGTCATTAGCTCATAAAGCATGTTAAATACTGTGCTATTAATTTGAATTATTAAAAGTTACCTTTCTCTTCTACATACTTGTTCCTTCTTGCTCATCAAATTGCAGATTGCCAAATGCCACACACACAGGGTGTTATCAACCAAATGTCATTACTTCATGCACCCCAATACCCAATAGCAATAGTAAGTTGCACTAGTTGTGTGACATTGTCATGCATTTTGCCATTCCTCCTTGCCATCTTCCTTGCATGTGCTGTAGCTTCCATGGTAGATGCCCTTGATTCTGCAAGGTTATGTAACCTTGAAGTAGCTGGTCTTGCCCTAATCGCATTGTTGTTTTTCAGTTGATGGGGTTTGTTGGATTTGATACCTTTTTTGGCTCCTCAGTATTAGTACGGAATGCTGTATTGTCTAGGATTGGGCACGCTAAGGTTCAAACCCAGCTCCCATATTAAACTTTAATCCCAAATCATGTGATTTGATGGCACAGAATAAATCAGCAAAGAATATTCACTGTGACACTTTATGGAAGAGAAGGTTGGATTTTGAAGAAGCAGGATATAAATAGCACTAGTACTTTTGAAAGTTAGTGTTGAAGAAGATCCCTGAGAATATTGCGGACAGTCAAGAAGACAAACAGATAATTGAAAAAATCAATCCAGAGTTCCCACTCAAGGCACAAATGACCAGACTCATTCTATTTTGGACACATTATGCAAAGATACATCTTTAGAGAAGTCTGTAATGCTGTGTAAAGTTGGAAGAAAAGAGAAGAAAGAGGAGGAGGAGTACCAATAGCAAGCTTGATGGGCATGACACTGTTACAATAGATTGGAAGACCTGAAGCCCAGGCTAGTGACAAATCTTCATGGAAAAAAAGATCTATGCAATCACTAAGATTCAACACTGACTTGATGGGACATAATAAATAAGTTCTTTTGGACTAGGCCCCAAGGTCAGCTGCCTAGAAAGTAGCAAGAGTGTGATTCAAACAAGATCCTTGTAGCTTTAAGTACTGTAAAGCAGCTGGAATTTTAATCAGTCGTGTAATGTGCATACTTTAGAGTATTATTTCTATATTACTGTTGGAATTACCTTACATCCACCAGCAGCTGCCTCTCTCTCTGTTTTTGCAACAACTGAAATGCAGACAGTTCTCCTCTAGGAAACTAAAAGTGACTTGTTTGGAGCCTAGTGGCTTACTTACTATACCATAAGCAATACATACAATGATCCATAATACACTGTGCTTAGTCATGAATCAACTGAAGGCGGCGCCAAACATAGTTTATATAGCAGGATCCAATCTAAGTCAATCAGTGGGACCAGCAGTTTGTTCTTCCAAGCTTTTGGACTCATGCTGGAGCCTATCCTCAGGGAATTTCTCATTCTCCAGGATGTAGAGATCCACACTTTTGGTCCCGGAGACTGACTCAGATTGGATTTTGCAACATTATCCTGGGACATGTATGATTTGCCTTCATTCAATAGTTTATATAGTCCAGGGCAAAGTCAAAATATAGCTTAGCGCATCTACTAACCCTGTACAGGTAATCCTCCACTTACAATAGTTTGTTTAGTGACCATTCAAAGTTACAACATCATTGAAAAAAACATGACATGGCCAGTTTTCACACTTATGACCAAAGTAGCATCTTCATAGTCATAGGATCAAAATCCAGACGCTTGGCAGTTGACTCATACTTATGACAGTTGCAGTATCCAGGGGGTCACGTGATCCCCTTTTGCGACCTTCCGACAGGCAAAGTCCATGGGGAAGTCAGACTCACTTAACAACAGTATGACTAATTTAACAACCGCAGCAATTCACTTAACAACAGTGGCAAGGAGAGTCATAAAATTAGGCAAACTCACTTAGCAAATGTTTAATCAACAACAGAAATTTTGGACTCAATTCTGGTCTTAAGTCAAGGATTAGCTGTATTGTATTTTTTTCCCTCTCCTCCACCTTTGAGATGAAGTGTGGTCTTCCGTCAATATTCACTGCCCTGCTTTTAACCTTCCCAAACATAAATCGAGGATTACCTGTAGTTACACAGGGTGGATGCTGAGGTGGGCAGGGGAAACCTCTGGAGCGGCTCTCCCATTAAGCGGAGAGGGGGAATAATCTGGAGCCCCTTAATGTGGTGGGCATCTCCCAGGCCGCATCTTGTTCTGCAGCCGCTGCTGTTAAGAAAGTGAAGCCAGAGGGCCCAAAAAGTCACCTGCCAGCGGGCCTCTACCCCTTTGCAGTTTTCTGAAGCTGCCTTCTCCCGGCTGCTTCCCGGTCTACTCTGCTATGCAAGTTGGCCTTTAACTACCAGCAGTAGGTCTAGCCCTGCTTGGCTCGCTGGCCCTTCGAAAATAAATACACCTCGGCCGCGCAGCATGTCACAGGCCTCACTACATGGGCTGCGTTAGGTGAACTTTGAAGCCGGGCCTTCCTGGAGCTCTTGGGAGGGCCAGCCCGCGCCTTTAAAAAACAACAACACCCGCTTCTCCCTCCGATCTCTGGCCTCTTGCAGCAGCCGAGCACCCGCACTCCACCCCCGAGCTGGGCTCTGAAGACGAGACCCAGGCCCGTCCGCCATCTCCGGTCTTCCCCACAGCAGCAATCAACTCCCCGCCTTTGACAGCCCCGTCGGCGGCCGGGTGAAGCCTGTATCGGCGGCGGAGGATGTCCGCCGGTTGGCGCTCTCCCCGCCCTCGCCAGGGCGCCGAAACAGCGCCAGCCTCCTCTCGTCGGGGCGGAGCTGCGAAATTGGCTTTAAACTAAGGAAGCGCAAGGCTTCCGCTTCTCTGAAGGTTGGAGCTGGGATTTGGGGCGACGCCCGAGCTTTGGGAATTTGAGCAGTTGGTCCGTGTTGCGGTTTGTGCGGGTAACTGTCTCGTTACATCGGGTCGGGCCATGCCCAGCTCCCCCACTCTTTGACACTGGCTGGGATTCGGTAGTCAGGGCTACCGGGTTCGCACGACACGCGGACCCACCATGCAGCCAATCGCGTTTTAATTTCGTTCAGCCGAGGAAACCATGGTTTACTCTGTGGGTAAGGGGTTCTCTTATCCCTGTGGGTAAGAGAAGCAGTTCCGGCAAATCTGACAGATCTTTTCAAGCTGGAGAAGCAAAACAAAACAAGTTAGGAAAGCGCTAAGACTTTTGCAAAGTTGAATAAGAGAAGTCATTCTGCCAAACCTAAAGGGAAACATTATTAACTTTTGAATTTACAGCTCCCCCGTTTTCTGAAAGGCAACAGCTTTGGTCCTTGTGGGAAATGTCAATTAATGTGAAGGTACTGTATTTCTCCTGCAAGCCAGGTGATGCTCTCTGTTCCCTCTTAGAGGTGTTGTCTGTAAATTTATCTAAAGTATATTCTTACAATCCTGGCTGCCCTTTAGGAAGCTGCATTGCATTCAAAGGAAAGGTTGGGATTTTACTGCTCAGGGTGGGTTTGGATATGGATTTTTGTTTTCTGTTCTGCAGTTGTTTATGCATCCTGCACATCCTAGCCACAGGAAAACAGGAATCCCCCTTTCTCTGGGAGTTGATGCAACAGATGTAGCTTGATGTATTTGTTGGTGTCTAATGCTATTTGGAATCAAAACTGTGCTATTTTAACTAAAATACCTAACAGGAAAAAAAATCTTCCCTTTTGCCCAGGATTATATCCAAAAAATGGCATCTCTCTATCGCTCCTTACTGGTGCCCACTCGCATAATGCTGAAGGCCTCCAACATTGCAATGCAGTGGACCTTGTATGCTGCTGGTTGTATTGCTGCTCTTTCCTACTCTATGTGGGTATTCAGACTGATACTTACTAAGGGCCCAAGTCGGGTGTTCAAGAAGATTGAGAAACTCCCACCGAAGATCCTCACTGATTCGTGTTATGGTGAACACAAGTATCTGACCCTCAAGGTGAGTCTGCTTAAGTAAAGGTAGAGTTTCTTACTGAGATCACATTAATCAAAGTTCACTTCAGATGTGAAGATAAGATCTTGGAACATAGTGCTAAGAAATATATTTGAAAGGCTGGGAGGCACCTACCTTAAGTGTTGATTACCTGCCTGTTTAGCGTAATAATGTATGTTCTGAATGGCAGTTGCTTTCAAGAACAGTGTCATCACTTCTTACCCAGTATCTACCTTAGATCAAATCTCTGTAGGCAAAATGTGCTTTCCCACATGATCCTTGGATATCATTTATTTATCTCTTTCTCTATCTTGGCACACTTGAGAAGTCAGGGATACAGCTCCACTACGTTTCAGCTGGTGAAGAAGGAGCTTGCCTGATGCTTTTTTTGCATGGATTTCCCCAGAACTGGTAAGTTTTGCTTTGGTGAGGTACTTGTAGAACATGATCATACAGTCAGTTTTAAACTAAGAATTGGCATAAATTAACAGTCCAGTGTATTAGGAATCCAAAATTACAATCACCTTGGATTTGGATGATAGTGAACCTCAAATTTAGATTTAAGCAGATGGTATGATGGACATATATCTGCACTCAGGAAATGAATTTCTGGAATCAGTGTAATCATGTCCATACTCAGAAAAATGTCAAAAGATATACACATGGCATATTAAAAATGTAGGAGAAATACATGACATAATTGGGACAGGAACTTACCTGGAGAGAGCTGATATTCTAGTTGGAATTACTTCTCTAAAATCCACTATAAATCATTGTTATAAATCATTTTTGGCCAATTTTTGAGGCTTTTTAGCCCATTTTTGTGGCTTTATTCAGCACATTTGTGAGACTTTTTAGCCTATTTTGGGGGCTTTTTTCGACCCATTTTTTAAGGCTTTTTCGGCCCATTTTTAGGAATTTTTTGGGTCGTTTTTGAGGCTTTTTTTAGGGTTAGGCCAAATAAAGTCCCCAAAATGGGCCCAAAAAGCCCCCAAATGCACCAAAAATAGCCTCGAAAGTGGGCCAAGAAAAGTCCTGAAAAAGGCCAGAAAAAGCCCCAAAAACTGAGCATGCGGAGGCCAAAAAACAGCTGGCGGGTGGGTGGGGCTTCATCAACATTCACTGTATAAGATGCACAGGCATTTTCACCCACTTTGTTTGGGAGGAAAAGTGCATCTTATACCCCCCAAAATATGGTACTGCAACTGCAAATACACCATTTATTTAATGTTAGTTACACGTCAAATGAAATGTAAAATATATGCCTGGTGGAATATAATCCCTCCTAATCAAGTGAACTGGGAGGTCAGTACAAATGACATCAATTTAAGCTAAGAAAATATATGATGGCAAGGGAGCCTTTCGATGTCCTTTTTCCTTACCTCTGTGTGGTTTGGGTGTATGTTACGCAGGTTTTCATGGCGCCATCAACTGAAGGAATTCAGCCAAACTTTTAAGGTGGTAGCACTTGATTTGAAGGGCTATGGCCTTTCTGATGCACCACTGGCTTGGGAATGCTATCAAAGAGATATTGTTCTGGAAGACATACAAGGTGTCATCAAAGCCCTGGGCTCCAATGGAAAAGATGGTGAGTTCAGGAAGAAGTGGTTTTTTTTTCCTGACTGAAGAATTTGATCTGCTATAATAGTGGCTATGATAGCTCCCTGTTCTTGGCTGTGGAGGGAGTGGGAGTAACCTGCTATTGCTTACCTGGCTAAATTTTCAAAAATATTTCAGTGAGTTTTTTGTGACTAAGTGAATTGAGGGCCAAGATACATGTTCAGGCTTTCTTTCCTCCTGAAATTTTTTCTCTTTTGTGCTTTAGGGGATCCCAAGTGCATCCTGGTAGGTCATAACTGGGGAGCAGCAATTGCGTGTGAATTTGCAGCCAATTATCCTAACATGGTGGAGAAGCTTATTTTTATGAATGGTATTCCAATACACGTTCTCTTTGGTAAGACTAATCTTCTTCTGGTCTTTGGGCTCACCATACGGGATTCCCTTATTCAGAGTACAGTGGCCATTGAAATTGTATAGTGAGTGGTGTTGGGATCTGGCTGGATTATTCCACAACATGAGTATTTACAGAGGACAGAGGCCTTTTCTGAATCAGATATTCTATCTCAGTAAGCTAGAGCTAGGCAACCTGAGAGCCCAGACCAATTTGTTTCTCATTTGCAGAGAGGTCTCTGGTCCAAGTTACTAAAAACACACAGGATGAGTGTGACACATTTACATAGCTGTGGCTCAGAGTAAATAGACAGGAGACAATAGGCACCTACAGATACAGATAATTGGTTCACGTTGGCAGCGCTTGAGTTCAGTAATTGGGCATGAGGGATTTGAAATAATGCTAAACTCTGTTTAAAATGATAAAAATTCTTCTGTACAAAAAAAGAGAACAATTGACAAAAAAAGGATAAAAACCCTCGCCCTGTGCGTGTAATATAGCCCTGCCCTCTTTAAAGTGACCTGTGCTTGTTGAACATCAAGTTGTGTTGCTGGGCATGAAAAAAAGGATTCTCGGTCTTGATGGAAGCTTTAATTGCATAGCACATTGGCCCAGAATTCATGTAAAATATCCCTTGTTTCCCTTGCTCGGGCTGGCAGCTGATCCAAATGCTAGGAATAGAAATCTAAACTGAGTATTTGAATTTTCGACTAATTTAAAAATGTTTGTTTAAAGAGGGCTTCAAGAGAAACATAACCTGAAAATTAGCTTAAATAACCCCAGTGAGGTTTCTTAGCTCTTCAAGGTAGCCTTTCTTAGATGTTTCATATATATTAAGAATTGCTTGTTTGCCTCAGTTTATTTTCTTTTGCAATCTTGCAGAGTATTTCCCCAAAAATGTCAACCAAATTATTAAATCCATGTACATATTCCTGTTCCAACTACCAAAGATACCAGAATGGCTGTGCTCCTTGGATGACTTCCATGTAAGTAAAGATTAGGGAATAGCCTGAAAATTTGTAACCTATTGTTTTAGGAGAGTAAGCTTAAATTAAACCTATAATAATTCCTGGGAGGAACTATGGATAATTTCTTTAAGTCCAGGTTTGTCATACTACATTAGTGATGGTTCTCTTCTTTGGTCCCTCTGCCAGATTTCCTGGTTTTATCTGAACCCTTTGATGCTGTCTGCTTTTCTTTAAAAAAAAAAAGATTATTTCCCTCCATGGTACTTCCCGTGAAGCTGTTCCATTTTTTTTTAGTTTGTCTCCACAGAACAGACGAGTGAAGAGAGGATTTTTTCAGTGGTAAAAGAACTCTATGGAATGTGAGGCAAAGGTGAATTTGTTTCATGAAGGACTTGGGGATAAACAAAGAACAGCTCTAATTACCTGAAAGATGTTATGAAATGCTCAGATTCTGATATGTTTAGAAAGAGAAGAAGTCTGCTGTGTATTTTCTTGCCTTTCTGCCTAGAGTTGTGTTGCTCTGATCCTCGGTAGTCTTTCCAACCCAACAGAACGTTGGGAAGAAGTTAGGCAGAGGGACCTGCCTCTCCATCTGTCAGCAGGATGAGTCTAGAAGTTAAATAGGATGGGCCCAGGTTGGGTGGGGCAAAGAGGGAGAAGCTTGCAAAAAGGAAT
Organism: Myanophis thanlyinensis; assembly: GCA_017656035.1. NCBI lineage: Eukaryota > Metazoa > Chordata > Lepidosauria > Squamata > Homalopsidae > Myanophis > Myanophis thanlyinensis. The sequence continues at coordinate 25,352 of JAEANM010000327.1, read as the reverse complement.
TTGAATTAAAAAATGGGGTGATCCAACTGTAGAGAAAAAACTATCCCCATTCTGGTAATTGCTTCACGCTGAGCCCCCTTGGCTGATCCTTGCTGGTCATGCAGCCCACTGAATAGTATATATAGCTTGCTCTGTGCTTCCCAGTGTACAGACACGTACAGGTAGTACAGGAGGGGAAGGCAGAAATGCAGGTGACGGCTATAACGTATAGTTTTATTTCACGGAAGCCTGTGGCAGCTGTGGGTAGAAGGCTTAGAACAGTTGTAGAAACAAGGCTCTGCATTCTTTCCTTGCTTTATTAAGTGTTAAGAAATCTTTAATTGCAGCCAACGCATCCATACTTCTGGATGAAGTCAGAGAGACAAAAAGTGAAGCAATTCCCTCAGGTGTGTAGTCCTCTCTTTATACCAGAATCCAGGAAGATGAACATACCAGACAAGTTCATACTGCTTCAAGAGATCCAGTGGGTGGTAATCATGAAGGTGTTAGGCTAGGGCTGAAGAAGTCCCAGGTTCAAATCTACGGTATCTTCAATCATAGAAGCTCACTGTCTCTCATAGGACAAATGGATGTGCAAATGTTACATATACTCCTTGAAGAAAGAAAAAGGGGCTATAAATGTTATGCACAAATGTTTAAACTCTTGTAAGCATTTTCAACAGTTTGCTCTGCCTCAAAAGACCCGGTGTTATACAAGAGGGATATATGTTTGACCTGCATCTACATGTAGTTCGGGCCTTCTCTGTGGCAGCACCCACCCTATGGAATGAGCTTTCCCCGGAGATTCGTATTATTGCAGATCTCCGGGGTTTCCGACGCGCTCTGAAAACCCATTTATTTCAACAAGCCGGCCTGGCCTGATACCAAAGGGTTAAATAATTTTAAATTTTAATTTTAATTTTTATATAAACTCGTTTTAAATGTTGGGGTTATTTTTAATTATTTAAATTGAATTTTAAAGTATTGGCCATTGTTTAATTATTTTAATTATATTTTAACTTTGTTATTGTATTGATGATGTCTGTTTTTAACGGCTGTGAACCGCCCCGAGTCCTGCGGGAGAGGGGGCGGTATATAAATTGAATTAAATAAATAAATAAATAATGTTCTGTCTTATTTCTAGATATTAAAAGTGGGCTCAACAAGCGAGAAGACAAGAATCCAGAATGTTGATTCACAGCTGAGGAACCACAGTCTTATTTTTAATAATTGGTCAAGGCCTAATGACTTAACTCCACCCATTAACTACTACAGGAATATTCTCAGGTGGGAGAACACTCCACCTGGGCTCTGGTCTTGGGTATCAGCATTTCTTCCTTCCCTTGGCATTGTCTAAACTGAAACCCAAACCCAATTTCTTTCAATATGTCAGGCCAGAGATTGAGAAAATCCTGTGAGCTTTTTGAAAGGCAATCTGACAGATGTTTATTTCTAGTAAAATTGGGAGGTATTTGAGTGGTAGACTGATACTAAAGTACACAGTCTGGTGAGAGAAGTTCTCCGAGGATGGGCTCCATCATGCGTCCGAAAGCTCAGAAGACTAAGCCTCTAGTCCCAGTGACCAACCCAGATTGGATCCTGAAACATTATCCTGGGATATGAATGTTCCCCTTCATTTGTTCATTAAATATGAATGTGCTGTCTTTAACAAACCCTCCTAACTTCTTCCTAGTGATTGGTATGCATGAAACACTGGAGGGGGGGGGGAGAGCAGGAAGTATTTTAGCATGTAAAAACAGCAAGCTAGTAATAACCCAGGGTTCATTTTAATGTTTGTCAACATGTGTCTGCCTTTACAGCTGGATACCGCCAAAGCGCAAAGATATTTTGGTGCCTACTCTGCTGCTCTGGGGACAGAAGGATGCATACATGGAAGAAGGACTGGTGAACCAAATACTGCCCTATCTCCAAGGCAGCTATCATATACATTTCTTCCCAGATGCAAGCCACTGGCTACCCGAGGAGCAGCCTGAAAAGGTCAATCAAGTGATATGGGATTTCCTTCAAGGGAAGAAAAATGATAAAGAGATAGAGTAACTGTCCTGTACAGTAAAGGCATCCGTACTACTTGGCATGAAGAAATAGCAGCAACTTGGCTTGGCTCTGGATTTCTGATCCTTGTTTTGTGCAGCATTGTACTGGAATCCAAGTCTCAGGTAGCATTACTTGGCCTCTCCCAAGGCTCCACTTCCTTTTTTGCACAAATACAATAGAATACAAGTCTCAGCTCTATTTGTTGATGTGCCTTGCTGTGGCCAAGTGTTGAACTGCTCCTTACTGCCTAAGGTTGAAAGACAAAAAAGTTGTTGGCTTGAATCATATTGAAATCAAAGTTCTCATGACGAAGTCAGCCTCTTGTTGAACTATGAACCTGGGATGTACTATCAATGCCTCATGAAGAATTTGCTTGATGACCCATGAAAGACTTGGAGGAATGACTGTGCTGGCAGATATCCTAAAATTACCTGAGAGGTTATTTGCAAAAACATTGGGCCCTCTGTTACCCTAAGCTAAACAGAGAAAGAAAAAAAGACTACTTCTGTAGCAGGAAATGTCAAATATACTGTATTATACGATAAATTGGGGAAAAAGAGACAATTCAGTATAAAAAAGGATGATGAGTGTGTGTGTGTTTTAATGTAATATAAGTGCTCCTGATGCAAGATTTGGGTAATAGTTGACAAACCTGCAGTCGTGATAAAAGATTTTTGGGCCTTAGATTTGATTTATCCTCATATTTTGGACATGGTATCTAAAAGGCTGAGTTCAGCTCAACTGAACCTAAAAGATTCAGCTCCTGCAGGCTCTAGTGCAGGGCTGAGTCTGAAGAATGCAAGGTTGGAAGTCCCAATCTTTCTTTCTCCAGAATCCTTTGGGATTGACACATACTAGTTCCACATTGTGGCTTAGTAGCTATAATAAGAGAAGACACACACAGCCTATGCTCCTTCCTTATGCTGCCACCTGCTGACATACTGTAGACAGTGCAGACAGCTGAGGCTATTCACTCCTGAGCAACTTCTTGGATGGGTTGATAGACCAATGTCACAAGAAATAGACTTAGTCATTTAAAAAAAAAAAAAAAAAAAGGAAAGGAGAACATGTAACAACCCTCTTCAGTTTTATGGAGCTGCATTTAAAGCATTAAATGAGATGATGGGAAAATAATGTTTAAAATCACAGACTGCAACTTTACAAAATTTCACATAGAAGAACAGCAAAGGTCATATAGGCTCCAGAGCCAACTGATGTTGAGCCGCCTTAAGTTAAAGAAACTGTGCTGGGGAAAAAGTCCATGTTGCATAACAGACACAATTTGCACACAATGTGTAGAGAATATACATAAATGCCAGAGATAATAAGGCATAAAGAGCAAGGGCCTTTTATTATTGTTGTTATTACATTTATTTGCCAACTATCTTTCCGAGGGGCTACTCAAGGGAGCTTGCAATTCAAAAGGAAGAAATGAAAAGAGTGTAAACAAAACAGAAGTAAAATAATAGAACAATAAATTAAACAATGGAAAAGAAAACAAAGAGAAAGCATCAACAGAATAACAAAAGGTGGGTGGATGGGTGGAGAGCAGAGAGCAAGCAGGGGAGGAGGAGTGTGCCATCAATCCAGCAGCCACCTCTAGTGTGGAACTCCCCTATTTGGTTCTCAGACCAGACCTTCAGCTCCTGCAGATTGATATGAGGATGGGCGAAGATCTTGTCTTAGAGAGGGTAAGAGAGAAGGCAGGTGCTGCAGCAGAGGCAGATCTTCTTCTGTATCCCAAGAGTTCTTTGATGATGAGATCCATAGTAGGCTCTCTCTGCTGACACTAATAGGATGGGCTTTGTTAAGGAAAGTCCCCCGTTAGGAGAACGAGTGCGAAGCGAAGCATAATGAGAGTGGTGTGGTAGAATATACAAACCAGCATACACAGACACTGAATTGTAAAAAATAGATTTTACTTCCGTGGAAATAGAGAGATGCAAAGTCCATCAATCAATCCAAATTCATGCACAGTTAAGTCAGTCAGTCATCAACGGTTCAGTTCAGGGATAATCCAAAAACACAGTCCAGAGTCAAATATACAGTTTGGTACACAAAGTTTGCAAACAGTAGCAAAAACTCACAGTAAATCCACGACACTTCTGCAACAGAAAACAAATAGCAACCAGCATCTAACAGTGATTCTGGCTCAATCTTATGGCCACTTGAGGAAACAGCAACCAATCACATTTTCAACATTACTTAAAGTTACAATCCTGGTTTATATATTGTCAACCCAACTGTTATATTACATTCCTAACAGGCTTGTCCTAATGGCATGAGGCAGTTCATCAGGTAGCCTAGACCTATTGCTATTAAGGGCTTTAAAAGTCATCACCAGCACCTTGAACTGTATTTAGTAGCAGACTGGAAGCCAGCAAAGTTCTCAGAGGAGATTGTAATATGGGCCCTCCTAGGGGTCCCAAAGACTGTTCTCTTTGCCACATGCTTTTCTTTTATCACCCCTTGTTTGGCTTTTTATTTTTGTAAAGCAATAGATATTGCCACTGAGTGTTTTTTATATTATAGTTTTTACTAGTTACCTATTTTAAAGCTATTCTGCTTTTGACATGCTACGAGGAAACAGTGTTGCAGCAAAGTTCAAGCCATAATACATACAGCCTACAGCTATAAAATAATTCTGATTAAAGAGAACGGAAAAAAAGGAAGAGAGGAAAAACAACTGATTTTTCCCTTGAGGTCTACTTTGTAACTTAATCATATAATTTTCCCCAGATTACATACTATTTAAAACAAGCAAAAGTCAAATATTTTCTAGTTGTGGACCTTAATTAATACTAATAATATAGTAACAGCAGTAAAGTGGTCTAACAATTTCTTTCATCTATGTACAGGCACAAGATTACTGGATCCCTTTAGTTTTCTGTGCAAGTTACAACTTCTTTCTTCCTTTTCTTTCTTGCTATCTTTTCTAATAATCTATTATCCCATCTATTATATTGTCGATACCTCTGGCTTCTCAACTATCCTCCAAGTTTCCTGAAAAGAGGTTTTTGCCATCATTCTTCACATGAGACCAAGGACATGGTCCTTCAGAAACCCAAGCATTTGTGATGGACCCTATTTGCTGGTAGCATGTTGCTCATCCATCTGTTAATGAGAGATTATTTTGATTTTGTACTTTGGTGGCATTTGCCAATAGGTTAATTACTGGGAATGCTTCCTTTGAAAGGAATGAACGGTTGAGTTCAAATTGTTTCTTCCTACACTTCAACATTACCATTCATAAAACGATGGTACCAGGGGAGAAGAGGGAATGGACTAGAATGGTTGATAGTGGTAAGATACTGCTCATCCTCAGTTTGGCACTGGGAATAGTCCATGCTCTATGAAGAATCCTGCTGCTTGTATATGGACCCAGGAGCTGCATCTGTAATGATCTGTGAGCTTCCCAATACAGACCCACCTTCCTTTTTGCTTCTACTCTACTGCCTCCTAGATTCCATTCCCACCAGCATGGCTTTTTGCACTTCTGTTCCTCTAAGATTTAGAATAAGCTTCCTTCTTAAATAATTTGACAATCTGCCCTTCTCTCCAGGATGACACAAATGTTTGACTCTTCAAAAACAAAAACAGAACTAGCTGGTTTCTGTTGAACAAACCCTTTTCCCGACTGCTCTCCTCCAAATTGTGATTATGTTTTCCCCTGACTCCTTCACATTTGCTTTTGGGCCATATTTTACAACTGGTATGAGAGGACAGTGGCATTTGGTTGAGTTTACTAGGTAACTTTCAGTCTTATGAGTGGGTTTATAATACTTTTTAGAAGAGGGGCACTCATATTCCTGCCAGATGTAGGAAAACTGCTTAGGTTGCCTTGTAGATTAAAGTGAGAAGTGAAACTGAGCTACTCTTCTGTTTTTTTGGAGCAGGACCAGCTCCTGCATCAGAGGAAGAGACACACAGTGCAGCAACGGCCTCATTTAGGGTTATAAGATGTCCAGTCAAATTGTCCTCATGTCCCCCATCTGGCAGGCACAGTCTTAAAATAAAGTATTGTCCACCTTTTTGAGAGTCTTGGTTAGTTTTCAGGATTGTTTTCATATCTGCAATCATGGAAACTTTCATGTTTTGTGACTTTTAAAATAATTTGCTTCTTTCCTTCCCTTATCCCTTGACACCCTAGATTAATGTTATTTAATTTATTTCCTGTTTCCAGTAATCGGCTACAATCCACTCCCTTAAAATCTACAATTCCTGTAGTCTGGAGATCATATTGACTTAACATATGTTTCTATGGTAAAGTTTGAAAAGCATGTTGATTCTATATTATCTCTAGTACATGTTCTGGAAAGTAAAGATTTATGGGGAAAATATTGCAAATTAAAAACCAGAAGTCTTTCTGATGCTGGAAAAAGTAATTTTATATACATGTAGGTCCAAGTACATTTTTTTGCAGCTCTTTGCTGTATTTTTTTGCTGCAGGTGCCAAGAAAATTAACAGTGAGTGTTCCATTTTTGCCCTTTTGCAGAAATTGAGCAGGTTCTAGCAGGTTCACTAGAACCGGTAGTAAATTTTCCAAGCAGTTTGTCAAACTGGTTGTTTACAGGGTTAATCCTGTAAGGAAGGCAGGAAAAATACATTCTGGTGTTGTTTCTAGCTTAATCTTTATTGCCTTGCTTACAGAAACTGCCCACCCGGTCACATGAACCCCCCAGCCATGCCCACCAAGCCACGCCCACAGAACCAGTAGTAAAAAAATTTGAATTCCACCACTGCCCCTTTGTCTCTTTTCCAACTGTCTATGTTCCCTTTTGCCTGTTCAGCTATCTGTTGATAGCTGGGGCAGAAACTGAATATGTACCATACATACTGGAAAAAGGGGTATTTCCCAAGCAGTTGTCTTCCTACAAGTCCTTTTGCCTTTTTGGCGTCTCTGAAGAAGTGAAAGCCTGATCATACAATCACGGAGGATCTAATAATGCAGAATTCCATGTCAAACCATCCCCTGAGGCTCCTAATATATACCTTTTCATCTTTCCTCACCCTGAAAGGAGCACTGATAGGGCCAAGGACAAGTCAGAACCATGGGAATTAGGTAAAAGAGGGTTGCTCAGAAGGGAGCATTGCCAAAGGCTCCCTGGGGATGGTGATAGAAGTAGGGACAGCTCCACCCCTCTCTATAAATAAAATGACAGTCAAAAATGGTGTCCTTGTCCCAAGAAGCCAGGCCAGAGGATGCTGTGAATTAAACTCCTGGAAGACTGGCTCCAAGCCAACTGGAGTCTTATCTCTGCTTGCCTGGCTCTTTGCCAGCTCCTTTCCCCCAGTTTGTCCCACTGTGGGAATGCTCTTCCTCAGGCACCAGAAATGCTTGGCTTTAACATTTAGTGTATGGCACAAGGGCCTAGCCTTAGGAATGGATCACTTAGACCTGATCCTGTATGAGAAAAGCCCCCCTCCCTCTTGAAATGAAAGAGGGGAGAATACCTTGGTTTGGGGGAGGCACACTAGTTGCCCAGAGTTCTAAAATAAGTCTGTGTTAGCTGGGTGACTGGAGATATACATTGTCAAGAATGAAACATTTGTCTACGGACAGCATTCTGTCTCCTAAGGCCTAGATTTGTGGAAGGGCTTCAGAATGAGAAAAATTTATTATCCACGTAAGGCAGTGTTTCTCAACCTTGGCGACTTTAAGATGTTTGGACTTCAACTCCCAGAATTCCCCATCCAGCTCTTCCAGGCTTCTTTGAAAGACTGAGGATCTTCTAGAGTCAAATGGCGTCAGATATCAGATGTGTTATCAACTAATTTGGGGGGAGGGGACAGTAACCTCTTAAGACTTTGTCCCACATTGATCAAACAGACAATATGAGCATGTTACATAAACATAGCTACAGGGTTTACTTGGGCACACCTAGTCAGTTGTGCTTTATTATATACCATAATAACATATAGCTTAGCAGGATATGGAATCCAAGATTATCTCTAAAATCCTAGGAAACCATATTCTTCCCAAGGCTAGAAAGCCATTTAAAATATATAAGAAAACAAGAGAGAAAAAGTAACTGCCCAAACTCTACACAACCATGAAATGATAACAAATAATTTGTTCTTTATGCATCTGTTAGCATCCTTGCTTGCAAACATCTAAAAAATAATTAGTTTAGATTTTGCAACCATGATATGGTAACTCCACTCTGAACTGCAAACTGATTAACCAACTCTAGTGTGAATTCAATTACATTAATTAATCCATATACTTAATTGAGTTCAAAATGTACAGAAATCGGGCTGAATGCTATGTGATTCAACCAACCCTGGTTAATGACAAACAACCAGTTTCTGTCTTCTACTTTCACTACAGCTATTTTGCTCAATTATTTTTCATAGACACATTGTGTCATTTATTCAGTGTTAATACAGAAGTGATTCAACTCTATATTTTTTAGTCTAGAGACCTGGTAAGTCTTGGTGGTTTTCAATCCATGTACTCAGTGGTGGGCTGCTGCCTGATCGGACCCACCCTATCCTATCCTATATCCCTTCCTTCTTTCTAGTTCAGCTGAAAGCCGAATTTGCGCACCACAGCTGATTTTACCGGGGCTGCCTGAGTAGGTAAACTGCTAAGCTTCTAATTGCTTTATTTTTGAAATTGCACACAAATGCAGAAGGCAAAGCGTGCGCTCACAGAACCAGTTGTTAAATTGGTTGCAGCCCAACACTCCATGTACTAAACCATTTGACCTAGTTTTTGGAGATCAGACAAGATCAGCTTTCCAACAATGCTGTTTGGCTGGATAATGATACATTTTGACCAGTAGGGGGAGCACTTACCTCAGGATTAGCTAAACATGTAATTTCAAAGAATTAGATATGGAAATAATCTGCTTTATTCAACTTTACATTATATTTTGAAGTCCAGACATTAATATTAAATGTTTTATTTTGAAAGCAAAAATTAAGGTTTTTATCATTTTAAACTGTGTTATTCTCCCAAAGAAACCTTTTAAATAAAAAAAACAGCAACAATAAAAACAATCTCTTAAATGCTATGAATACATTTATATTATATTAGACATTAGTCATTAGGCTGGCCCCCACTCTAACAGTCTTTGGAATGCACTGAAGATGGGGTTCTATCAGCGAGCCTGGGGAATCCAGAGCAGGATAGAGCCTATTAAATGGTTTGTTTGTATGAATGTATGTTGTTGCTGGAATGGGGATGTGGGGATTATTATTTTACTAATTTATTATTATTTTCCTTTTTATTCTTTTTATATGGTTCTATATCTGTGTAAGTCACCTTAAGTCACTATATACGAGCAGGTGGCAATATAAATTTTCTAAAATTAAATTAAAAATTAATAGTTACCTATACCAATTACAGTAACAGTAAAACTTTATATCTATCTATCTATCTATCTATCTATCTATTTTATATGCTTATTCCAAAGCAATTGAATAGACAAAATTTTTAAAGTTTTTTCTTTCAATAATGGACTTCAATAAAGTCCCTTGAAACTCCCCCTCAAGTGAATTTTGCAAGTAGCATTGTGTCATGGAAAAGGATATGGTTTATTAATAATATATATTACTTAGCATTTCTCTTTCCTAACTGTGACAATCAGTATTACAAGCAGCTGAAGAATCATTTTACAAAGTCTAAGTTCTCTGCTCCAAGCATTTTCACTCCCATTAATCTCATATAATACTTTAAAAAAACTTTCCTTTTGCACATCACAGTGCAGATGCAGAGAATTGAAAAACAAAAATTAGCTGGGTGCCAGGACAGGTTCCCAAAAGACTAACCATGGTTTCATGGGAGAAGCTGTTAGTGGTAGTGATTACTCCTTCAGTCTGTTTTATCACCTTTTAACAAATTTCTGCTGGGTTTCTATCCGTAGGATTATTTGCATTTTATAGTATAGTATAATCAAATAGTACAATCAAAATAATAAAAGACCAGGTACCCCAACTTTGTAACACAAACTAACATACACCAATTTCCCCCTGCAAATTGCAAACCTGTTCGTTCCAAGAAAACTTCTTGTCAGGCAGTGCAATATATTTTAACACCAGATGCTCGGCTCTCTGCTCAGCAGCTTCCTTACAGAAGAGATTTCAGTTCAGTAAATGGGTTTGCTGCAGAAAAGAAATGAATCATAAGGTCTGCCTGCTGAAAAACAAAGAAAACATTCTGTGTTTGTATATCACCCCTGCAAAATTTAAACTCTAGGGCTTTGCCTCCTATCTTCATGAATGAATGAACTTTTGACTGTTCTTTTCACAGCTTTGAGACTAAGAGACATCTTTTTTTTTTAAGTTTAGGTAGCAATTATGCCAGCTTTTTAAATAGGTTATGTGTCAGACCCAAGATCTGCTGTTCCTGAGTTGCCAGCTTCAACTCTTATTTTTACATCCTGCCAAGCTCCATAACAAGCAAGCAAACCATATAGTCTCTATCCCTGTGAGACACACACCTTTCCTCTTTCTTCTGTTATGGTGTTGCCAGGGGCACAAGAGCCCTTCTGAAAAGTTTGGGGAGCCATATTTCCTTTATAGGATCCAGCTGGATGTGCAATTCATCCAGCTATGCTAAATGTGCCTTTTCTACATTTGCCAGTGCAAATGAGAAACAGGTAGGACATTTTCCCTACCGTGTCACCATCTTGTTAGCAAGAGAAAGCCGATCCCACACCACTCCTGACCATTGGACTTTAGTCAGGGAATTGTAAGGGTTTTCGCTTGCTGGACACACAGTGTGCCTTGCAAACAAAGGCCAGGTAGCTAGTCCAAGAGGTGGGTGCACTTACCAGGTAACTAAGAAAATGATCAGAAATAAGGCAGTCAATGATCCACCCATGCAGTTATGGTTTAGAACAGGGTTGACCATTTTTTGTTCCTGCTGACTACTCCCTTGAAAATAATGTTCTGATGGTCACCCACTGGTGATGGAGTGGGCTGAAAAAAACAGGATGTGGGAAGCCACTCACAATGTGGCCTAGGCCAAGTCATGGCTTTTTTTCTCCTTTTAAACTCTTTTCCCTTCTCTCTGTCTGTTAGAAGAAAATACAGATTGTTTTCCCCCAAAATCCTCAGATGAATGATTCCCCAGGTTTTTCAATCTAGGCTAAGAGTTACATTTAGTTGGTAGTTGATTTGGGTTATAGGATGTCCACTTGGATGTAAAAGACCAGGAGTGTATCCAAGGTGGTAGGATAACTCTGAGCCCTCTTTTTTTTTTTAAAGAAAAAAAGTGCTTCCCTATCCGTGAATTCATTTACACAAGAATGGAAATCCAGCAACTGACACAGCAAACGGCCCAAGGAAAGAACCCAAATCACAAAAACGACTAGGAAACAATTTGAAACAATTTCAACCTCATGCTCAAGAAATACTGTTTCCTTAATTAATAAGTGGCTCTTAAATACTGTAATCGATTATCTGAGTTATATTCCTGAACAATTACCAATTTGTAGTCTGCGTAGCTATAAGTAGTTTGCTGCTCCAAGTTGTTTCCTCTAGCAATTGTTAATCACTGTGCTTTCTCTCCATATTCAGAGAAAGCCAATTGGACCTTTGTATCTTCAGACAAATCAGCACCTTTCCCTTCACCTGATTTGCAGTAGCTGCGCAAGTGTGGAGTGACTAGGGTGCTATTCCTCTTATCTGAGAGTGACATGCCTTTGGTTATGGGGTCAAAGGTTAACTTGGAATGGCACTGGCCAGATGTATGGTCCAAGTCGATAGGCTAAGTTGAAGGTTTAGAAAACCAAAAGAAGGCAATATTTCTATCCTTTTTTCAAGAAAACTTCATGAATGCATCGGTCACTAGGAACTGAAATAAATTCAGTAAAAATGTTATCCTTTATACATGTATATGTGCACAGGTAGTCCTCAACTTACAACCACAATTGAGCCCAAAATTTCTGTTGCTAAGTGAGACATTGTTAAGTGAGTTTTGCCCCATTTTTTGACCTTTCTTGCCACAGTTGTTAAGTGAATCATTTTAATTAAGTTAGTAACATGGTTGTTAAGTGAATCGGACTTCCCCATTGGCTTTGCTAGTCAGAAGGTTGCAGAAGGGAATCACATGATCCTGGGACATTGCAACCATCATAAATGTGAGACAGTTGCCAAAAGTCTGGATTTTGATCATGTGACCATGGAAGTGTTACAACGGTTGTATGAAAATTGGTCATAAGTCTCTTTTTTTAAGTATCGTCATAACTTTGAACGGTCACTAAATGAACTGTTGCAAGTGGAGGACTACCTATCTACAGTAACATGTAGCAGTGTTCTATAACCAATACTCATCTTCTAGGACAAAATATTAAAATAAACATTTTCACTCACCGGTATCGGGAAAAGAATGTGTCCATGCATGCTTATCACTTAGATACAGACGTGCGCATAGACACAGACCTTGGGAGCTGGAAATCACAAATTCTAGACTGAGGAAAGAAAGGGTCCAGGCAAAGTCAAATCACAGAATAGAATAGGGCCACAGAATTAAGGCATTAATCTAAGAATTTCACTGAGGACAATGAGAACTTCACAACCCATGCTGTGGTCTCTGCAAGGCCTACCAGGAGGGGGGTGGGGAAGGAGACCTTTCATCCTGAATCTCTTGCCAGAAGTGAAAGGAATGCTGTTATTGGGGCCATGCCATGAACTTGACCCGGTGGGGTGTACTGGTGTGAGCTTAACCGGAAGCCTTCAGTAGCTGGTACAAGAACGGACTGAAATGCTGGGAACCGTCTGCATTTCAGAGCTATTTATACCGTTCTGCCTTGTTCCCTTACTGGTCCTCTCGTTTATTTGCGTCCCACGACTTGGGGCATTGCTCCCTTCTGACCTTTTCTTCCATTCTCCTTTATTTTTAACATCATCCTTTTCTCCAGCTAGTTAGCTCCCATGGGGAAAGAGGAGAAAGGAGTGGGAACCAAAAACATCGGGTTCTGTTATCTGCCCAAGTCTGGGTGGGTCAGCCTTCTAGTGAGGCAGGAAGTTCTGGCTTTGAATGTCTTGCAGAGAAGTTTGTATACAAGAACTCTTCTATACGTTTTGTTTTTGCAATCTACCTCTAATTATTCCTCAGGAGAAATACAGGAAGTGGCCTTACAGAGCATGTCAAACAGTTCATTTGTTTTAGCCCAGTCTCATCTTTCTGTTACAGTAGTAGTGAATGTTAAATCACAAAGAGATTTCCCGTTAACTTGCTCCTCGATGGCTGGATATGGGTATAAATGACAGACATATATTTCCACAATTCATTTTAAATTATGTTTCTTTTTCAGTTCCTCATTTGAGGTTGTTTGCATAGATAAACTTAAGGAGAACATGTTTTATGATCTACCATCAAGCATGACAAATACAATATGTATTACAAATAGTAATAATAAGCTGTAGATGGTCTATCTAGGGCAGTGGTGGCGAACCTTTTACTTACCGAGTGCCAAAAAGTATGTGCTTTGCGCGTGCCATCCGCACTTGCGTGTGGCTGCTCCACATGTGCTGTATGGGCAACTGCACCATCTGCACATGCATGCAGCTTTTGCACATGCAATGCACATGTGCTGCATGCAGGCACTCACACACACACGAGCAATTGCATGTGCATGCACAGGAGAGCTCCAAAGACCAGCTGGATTTCCTGCTGCAATCGTGCGCATGCACAGTGGAGGCCCGAAGAGCAGCTGGGTCTCTGCAATTGCACAATTGCATGTGCATGCTCAGCTGGAGGTAAGTTGGGTGTCAGTGTGTGTGCCCAGCAAGATGGCTCTGTGTGCCACCTAGGGCACCCATGCCGTAGGTTCGCCATCACGGATCTAGGGAATATATTTTGCTCAGGGAGCTCTGTGATCCAGAATTCTCCTCCGCTTTCTTCCAAGGGAGAGACATCAGCATCCACTGGGAAAGTAAAAAAGGAAAAGGCAAAACACAGCCAGCCTTACAAGGTATACTGGGCTTGGAAATCAATGCCATCTAGCTCAAGACTATAGGTAGTCCTTGACTTACGACCATAATAGTCATCATGTGATTGATCCAATTTTATTATCTTTTTTTTTTGTAGCAGTTTTTAAGCAAACACAGCAATTGTTAAGTGAACGCCTTGGTCATTATGCAAGCCAGTTATTTGTTAGGGAGCATTTTTATGGGAAACCAGAAGTAAATGCCAGTTTATGGCAAAAAAAAAAAAACACCTTTGCAAAACATAATTATATGATTGTGGGATGCTGCAAATGGCCATAAGTTGCCAAGTACCCAAAATACTGTTATGTGACTGCTGGGGGTGGGGGGGGGAGGGCTGACATAACTTCAGAATGAGGTCATACCTTTTGAGGTCCATTGTAACTTCAGTCACCAAGCAACTGGTTATAAGTCAAGGACTACCTGTACTTTTATTGTAACAGTACAGAAACAATCTTGCAAGTCTGAATGTGCTTCCTTTTCCCTTTTTGTACCATATGAACTAGGGATCTGCTTTTATGAGGCATTTACTCAAATTATTTTCTTGACCCAGACTGAGGCTCCTTTGATCTGACTGTAGCTTTGGTACCCACTCTACCTCCTATCCTTCGTTGCTTCTGCCTTCTATAGACATGCTCCAACCCAAATTCCATGACATATGATTTGTCCAAAGCAGGGAGTACACGTATCAAAGGCAAAGATTTCCACTATAATGTAATGAGCCCCTCATTTTTTGAGGGGGGGCATTTTGTATTTCTGTGGATGTCTATGAGTAAAGATAATTTATGACAAGGCTGGCATGGCCCTTATGCACATACGTCATTTAAAAGCATGTATTAAGTACGACTCACTGGGGATACTGAAGCAACAATCTTTACACAGAGTTAAGGCATTTTTTGCTATGGTGATCACATCTGGGATTTAAGATGTTAAAGATGTGGTTACAAAATGGCTGCCATAGTGCGCAGGACAAGCAGGCAAAGCCAGTCCCCCTCACTCATCACCCAGAGCTTGTCTTTTTTTGAAAGTGTTGAATACATTTCCAAAGAAAGTGCTATCTTGTAGCCACACCCACATTGTTTCCAGGATTAACAACAGTATCAAAATTGAGCCATCCACTTTCCTGGAAATCAGGATGATACTCAATGCTACCATGTTACACCTCACACCCTATTTAATTTTTGGAATTAAAAAAAGGCTGTACTCACATTTCAAAGTGACAGATGTGTTATAATACCTTAACTACGGTTTATTTAATAAACTTATTTTGGGAGTTTCTACTTTACAAGCCACGATAAAATAACCACATGGTATATATATATATGACACGCTATGCTAAAATGTGGACAGAGTAGCTATATTGTGGTTCACTGCATCCTGCAAACATGGCATCTCTAAACAAGAATGGTTATTAATAAGGGGAGTAAGAAGGCCACAAAGGCTTGGAGGAAGATGTCCAGAATACCATGGCTTAGGAGCTCCACCTTGCCTGCTGATCCAGGCAGGCAGAAAGAAAGAGAAGAGAGAGAGAGAAAAGTGCAGTGATTCCTGGAGCTCAGTGTAAGATTTTTACACCTGGGCTAAAAGTTTCCTATTAAAGCTGCCACGTAGTAACATAAATAAATGAACAAAACGGCCCACAGAAACTTGTTCTTTTTGTGGCTGTCAGGCAGCTGCCGAAGGACTCGCCACTGCGTGAGGCAACCGCTTCCTCGCTCCTGCAGGGGTGGAGAAAGATGCGCGCGCGTCGCGACGCAGTCCCGTCGCGCGTGTTTGAATGCGACAAGCAGGCAGGCCGGGAAGTGGGCGCGAGAGGCAGACAAAAGGCGCGGATTCCCAGCGCCAGGTTTGGGCGGTGAAGCCGGATCCCAGACCGCGTGAAGGGCTTGTCCCTGAAGCCGTAACCAGCGACGGGCTGCGCAAGCCCTTTCCTAAACCCAGCAGTTCTGCTTTCAGGTTAGGAAATGCGCAGTCCCCCAGCGTGGAGAGGAGGCAGCTCTCCGCGCGTGGGGATTCCCGCGGAAGCGCCGACGTCAAGCCGCGTCCTGAACCCAGATGGGATCGCTCCGCGGCGCTGCCTCCACAGCCTAGCAGCAACCGCAGCAGGGCGGGGCCCCCCGCAGAGGGCGCAGTGCAGCAGTTTGTGTGAGTCTCTTGGCGGCTGTTGCGTGTACCGCTGTACACTCACGGTGAAGCTGAGGGCGGTAGTGTGCTAGCCTAACTGTGCAAAATCAGTAAATTTAGATATATTCAATAAGCTCTGGTCACCTAATGCAGGTGCAATCCTAAAGGAAAACAACCCTGACTGTTCTTTGGAAGGAGGGGTTACTGAAGCTCAAATACTTTGGGCACCTAATGAGAAGAATAAGGACCTATTGGAAAAGACCCTGGTGCTGGGAAAGATTGAAGGCAAAAGGAGAAGGAGAGGGATGAGATAGGTTAGATAGTGTCATCCATGCAAGGAAAATGAACAGTGGAGTATGGGCGTGGGGAGCTGACATGCTGTGGTCAATGGTAAGGGGCCCCAAGCCCCAGGCCGCTACTAGCAGGCGAGCATGCAAAAGTTCATTTGCATATGCATGGCATTACAATGAGTGTGCAAACTCATTCCTTCCCTCCTGGTGCCACATGCCACTACCACTAGTCCATGCAGCCAGTGGCAGTGACTTGGTTGTGAACTATTGGTCCATGGGGTTGCAAAGAGTCAGACGCAACTTAGCAACCGAACGACAACAAATAAGTAACTCAGAGGTTGACAAATTGTCTGAACCTCTGCTGGCACGTGTATGTAGTGGGATTGAAAATCTGAATTACGAACTGGGGAAGAGTTGGAATCCTACTGGTAAGTCATAGGGTAGGCTTCAGGCTTCAATGTGTCATTCCATCTGGGTGTCTGTCTTCCTACCTCAAATACAAAAGAAAAAAAAAATCTTTACTGGCTTAGGCTTCCCTTGGAAATGTGAAGATTGCTCCTAGGGAATGGGTGTGAAAATCCTTTGAGGAAACCCAATATTTATCAGACAATTTGGGTGACTAAAGAAATACCACAATGCATCAGATGGTATTATAAACCAATATCTACCCAAAGGAGGATAATTACCAAATGGATCAGACTAGGGGTTGGGCTTGCCTTACTAACCCCTGAAAAGAAGGAAATGTAATGCATCGGATAACGAGGGGTTCACCTGTTGCCTGACCTGTATCATGCCTTTAACTACTGTTTTCTCTCCCCCTGAATTCAGACAGAAAGAATGGAAATCAAAAACAAGAAAGAAGGTTGCCTCATAAAAAAAAGCCTGAGACCTGATCTGTTTGTTAGGATTTGCAGGGGTTCTCCAGTTCCATCTGGAGACATTTCCAAGCTGGTGGCTTAGAAAGTGGGCTTCAGTCCCAGGGAGGAGAGAAAGGGTCTCACAGTGGGGGCCTGACAGAAGCTGGGGCTCTGAGGAGACCGACTGAATTTGTGGGGTGGTGGGGGGAGGCCTTCAGAGGACAGCATTCTCTCTCTCATAAACACACCCATTTCCTGGCAATGCTCCAGTCCCACTACAATAGGCTGCTGTTTGAAATGTTCTGACACAGCTGGCAGCTTGATGGGAACAGCTGGTTGCCTAGAGGACAGAGTGGATTGGACCATGGTTTAAGATTAGGGGCCCTGGGTAGGGTTTAAGCTTCTCTCCTCACCTCTCCCCAAGGGAAACAGCACCAGCTTCACAAAAACCTGGGGAAGAGGGGAAAGCTTCCTAGCCAAGGTTTACTCCAGCCTTGTTCTTCCAAAACGGGCAGATCAGATCAAGGAATGATGTTTGTAATGTAAAATTCCTGCGTATAGTTGACAGGTACAGATACAGGAACTTTTAGCAAACTCTGGGATGCTACCGTCCTGGTCTCTTATTTTGATTTTGCTTTCTTATTTCTAACTTGGATTTGCTCACTACATAGTTGCCTCCCTTTGCATCCCCTTCAAAGGTTTATTAAATATTTAATTCAACATACTTATTTACTAAAGGGAGAAATCCATAGCAAAGCACATAATTTACAACCAGATTTAATTTCTGGCGCCCCTCCTTAGGCTTCAAAGTCTTTGTAAGCCGGAGATCTGCTTCCCAATTCTCATATCAAATTAGATGATGGTTTGCTTAATCATGATTTAGTGAGTACATTAGAATTGGCTGGGCAACACAGCACTCCAGGCCATATTTTAAGGTTTGATTATGACTGTTTGTGTTAGGTCAGCTTCTTGTATTCTGATAGGTTGCTTTTCATCATGAAGTAACCCAAATGAGTCATACATAAATGAAGTTACATCATTGTCACTAAAATCAATTTATAAAGTAACAATATCCATTCTAGAGTAGGAAGTTTATTTCTGCTTATCATTTGAAGGATAGCATGAGAAAATAATTTTTAACCATTAAGATGGAGAATCAAAGTGAAACTATGAGTGGGCAGTTAACAATTGATGAAGTTTCATTTGAAAATAAAGACTACCATATCTTTTTTATCAAGCAATTATTTGCTGTGATTTTAATATAAATCGATTAGTTTCCTCTCTTGCTGCTAGTATTTCCCAGTATTTTTTTCTCTTTAGTGCCCTCTCTCTCTCTCTCACACACACACACAATTTCCCTTTAGCTGCTACATTGTTTGTTTGATTTCTGTCTAGCAGATTGTGCAAACAGTCTATTGCAGTATATTCAATAAGTCAATAAGTTAAACAAATGGCATAGCATGCGGTTTAATATGTTGAATGATCCCAGCCAGAGCCTGATTCATATGGTACATTAACTGTGTAGTACCGTGTAGCTAATAAAATACATGTGAACCAGATCAGCATGTTATGTTATAATAAAAATTGGGAGTTCAAACTTATTACAGTATTTACTCTTGTTCTTCCTATGGAGATAAAAAGAGCTGTAATGGAGATACAGCAGTTTAGAAGACTGCTATCTTATGCATACTCACCTGAGACTAAGACCCCTTGTAAATATGTATGTGATTGTATTAAAAATGCTGAGTGTAATCAGAGAGATTCATTTGCAATCCATTGAATCTGGGAAAGCAGCACTTTTAACAGTACCAGTATAGAAAGGACTGTATAGTTTTCTTAGAGAAGTTGCTTCAGCTTCCCATTACATGTCATTTTTTCCATACATATAGCGTAGATTACAGAATCAATAAATGCAATAATTCAACGGTATATTAGAGAACTCTCTTCCAAGCCCCCTCCCAGTGCAGGAATCTACTGTTTGCTTTGAGAGAGGGCTGGCCTCTGTCTAAATAGTACCAACCAAGGAGACTTGGCCATCTCCTGAGAAATTCTGTTCCATTGTTAAACAGCTGTTACCAACAAGATTTTTTTTTCCTGATGTCCAGTTGAAATCTACTTCCTTGTAATTTAACCCCATGGTTTCTTGTCCTGGAACAACACTAAATAATTCTTCCTCCTTTCTCCATAGCAGCCCTTCATTAGAAGAATGTGGTTATGTTTCCCACCATCTTCTCCAGATTAAATATATCTGAGACTCCCAGCTATTTCTCAGAATATTTTTTCTTCCAGCTCCCTTACCACCTTCACTGCTGCCCTCTGGACATCAGTGCTCTTCATAAAACGTAGTGGCCCACACTGGTGTGATTGTTGCAAATGTGGAGAATTTATAATTTCTCTTGATTTTGACATTACAGGTTGTTGATGCCGCTCTGAAGGGTCAAGATCTTCCTGAATGTTTAGGATTAGTAGACTCTGAAGTATCTATTGTCTCTTTTAAAGTCAGATAATCACACTTTGTAATCTTCCATCTGAGTCATTTACACATGGCATAGGATCTCAGATGATTGCAAATCTCTTGCAATGCTGCATACTACACTTCCTTCCAGGAGCCCATATTTTCCCTGTCTTCTTTACTAAAATCTCATGGGATACAATGGATATAAAAAGTCTATATGGCCCTGTTTCAATGCCAGGTTTTTGAGATGTAAAAAAAATAAATAAATCAAACACAAGATAAATCACTTCAGATTTTTTTCCATCTTTAATATAACATATAAGCTGTACAATTTAACTGAAAAACGAATCTAATTCTTTAGTTAGTACTTGAGGCTGGTTTCTTGTTTTGGTTATTTTGTTCTTTTTCCCCAGGCCACCACCTCCTTTAGCAATGGAGAAAAAAATGTTTCTGATATGGCACCAAGAGTACATCTTGCTCATACACACTTCTTGCAAGTTCTCCCAAAGCTGGAGGAAAATATTCACTAGTAATGCTGAGAGTTCAAGTCCACATGTCTTAAAATTGCTGTGGTTGAGAAATACTGCTCTAGAAAATTCATGTTTAAAGTGCATGTTTCATGACACAACCCTACTTTCAACGTTTTAATTTCTTCATATAGTACAGCATGGCCCACTGCAATATCTGATAATCTGACCACATATATGAGTTTTGAATAGATAGAATTCCCTTTTTGTTTTCCCAAGTGTTTCTCCCGTATAACTTGTTTTATGCTATGGCAGAACTGGTGAAAACCAGCCAGTCTTTTCACATTCAATTGGGAAGGTGGGTCCAACTCCCAGGTGATTTTCCAGTTGGCTGTTTGGAACCACGATGCCAGAATTGGGGTTCTGAATGAGCAAGCAAGGAATCTAGTTTTTTAATTTAGTTTCTACATTCTCATTCTGTAAAAGTGCGAAAGTAATGTTCAAGGAGAAAGACAAGCAAGAAGACCCAATTATCTCCTTTTAGCCAGCCTCTCTTAAGTGAACTCTGAATATGTGCTAACATCCAATATTTGATGGAAACAGGTAATCTTAGATGTAGGCTAACTGCACTGAATATTATATATGCAAATCCTTTCAAATTTTGTTTTCATTAAAATTATACCAGATGGTATAATTGTGCAGTAAGTTACAGCTTATATTTCCAGATTGTTACAGCACATGTTTACTTCCCTTCTGTTTTTCTTAGAACCAGGTGAAGGGAGGCATCTTTGGTAGAAAAGCTAAGAACCCACCAGGTAGATTCTAGGACAGTGATGGTGAACCTTTTACTTACTGAGTGCTGAAAAGTATGCACTTTGTGCGGGCCATCCGCACTTGCATGCGGCTCGTTGACGTGTGCTGCATGTGCAACTGCACCATCTCTATGTGCATGAAGCTTTTGCACATGCAATGCATGTGTGCTGCGTGCAGGCACTCATGCACACATTAGCAATTGCATGTGCATGCACAGGAGAGTTCCAAAGACCAGCTGGATTTCCTGCTGCAATCGTGCGTGTGCACAGCGGATGCCCGAATACCAGCTGGGTCTCTGTAATCACGCATGCGTGCATGTGCAATTGCATATGCATGCTCAGCTGGAGATAAGTTGGATGACAGCTTGTGTGTCCAGCAAAATGGCTCTGCGTGCCACCTGTGGCACCTGTGCCATAGGTTTGCCATTACAGTTCTAGGATCTATTAGGTTCAGTCAGATTGGTGGCAGCTTACTGTATTGAGTATCCAGGCCTGTGATGTGCCTAACTTTATAAGATATAAACCCTATTACTTTAGAGAGATTCTAATATATGAAGGCATTGCAGCAAACAGTTGTTTCCTGGCTTTTACCCAGCTAAAACACTTGTCCTGTGGAATGGCTGAAGACATAACATCTGGGCCCAGGGCAGGATCCAGGTCCCCTCAGCTTGTTCATCCCTCCATGCTCTGAGTTTACTTATTCCCTGCTCAGAGGACAATAAGAAGTACCGATTGGTAGAAACTACAGTTTGGGGGCTTTTTACCTCCCTTTTCAGCCTAGAGAAATGCGTAAGCATTTCACTGCATATCGTACCCATGTATGATTGTGTATGTGACCAATAAAATTTGGAATTGAATTGAATTGAGAGCAAAAAACGCTTTTTCACGTCTTCTGCCGTCTGGGTTCCAGTAGGTAATCAAGGCTAAAGCACAAAGAGCAAAGGTTGACAAGGAGTATAATATTTCAATGAAAAAAACAAACCTGGATCAATTCATGTAATTCATTCTTGTAATCTGTCAGGTGGCTATTGAGTTTTGGCTTAAAGCAGAGCTGTCCACCTTGGCATCTTTAAGACTTGTGGACTTCAACTCCCAGAATTCCCCACCTAGCATGGCCAGCTGGGGAATTCTGAGAGTTGGCATCCACAGGTCCTATAATTGTCAAGGATGGACCCCTTGATTTAAAGTTTATCATAAGATATGAATACATAATTTATAGTGCTATATATTATGCAACCCAATGAATTTTGATTGGATGCTGTAAAAGTAGCTATTGTAAACTACAATATGGGTACAGCTCCAATGTGGCTCTTTTAGAAAAGGTGGATGACTACAATAGACTCCATTGCCCACTGAATGTGCTTCCCTCAAAAAAGAAAAGAAAAGAAAAGATCACCAATGCTGTAATTCAAGAGTGAGCAAGAAGGTCAAGAAAAGCTGTGATAGCTCCAATTTGGAGGAGCATTGTAAGAAAACCATATTGTTGGGCATAATCAGGAAAGGAAGAACCTTATCCCCCCACCACCACCTATGCAGCCTGAGAAAATGGTTCCCCTGTGGCTTACTTCTTCCTCATGGTTGATACGTTCTCCTACAAATGGCCTCTTCCAAGATATAAAATGACTAATCTGGAAAAAATACATAAACCAGACTTAAATTGTGTCTAAAGAGGACAGTCCAAATTGGGAGAAAAAAACCCTCTCGATTTCCCCCCTTCAATTCTCCCAGAAAATCTCTCTCCCCCACCTCACCCCCACCCCCACGGTGTCTCTATAGTTTTGGCAGATCTGGATTTGAAAACTTTTTTTTTTTGCCAATAAACATAGTATTTCATACTCAGTCTATAGATTACATTCTGGCTCCAAATCATGGAAAGACTGTGGTGAACTGAACCAAGGGATGAATTCCAAGAGCCTTAAGTGGCTGTAACTCGCGCTTCTTATCACATCTAACAGACAGCCTGTTGCCCCTCTGCCTTTTGACATGTTTTAGGTAAGTGGTTTTGCCGCTAGTTTAGGTGGAGTTGAACGTCCTCCGAAGAATGCAGGTTACTAATGGTAAAAAAAGAGATTTGGACTTTGACTGGGCTACAAGCCAGCCTTGCTGGGAGGGGAGAGCATTGGAAGTTGAAAGATGCTTCTTTTTCATCCGTGTCTAAATGGGAAACAGCTGCAGCTGTTCCAGCCAAAGGATTGCAGAACCGGACCATCCCTGGGGAGAGGGTGTTAAAGATAATACCAGGAAAACGGGCATGAAACTTTGACCAGGGCCTCCAAAACTTTCTTGCTGGCAAGTCCTGCCAGAGCAGGCAGCTGGGCAGCCAGTCCTCCCTTTTTAATCCCAGTACTTTGACAAAATCCTCAAAAGTTCCATTCTCAAACCTATTTGCAGTGACCAAGCCTTGGATATTAACTGATGCAAAAAAATACCAAGGGATAAAAGCTTCGATGGAATGCGCTCCCCTCCCTGCACTGTATAAACCAACTTTGTAATTAGTGGGCAGGAATTTCATGTCAGAGAAAGTTAACCTTTGGGACAACTTTGAACCATAGTATATCTACAGGATCAACCAAAAGTCAGGGCCCGTGTACTATTATGTACCATACATTAAATGTTCAAATTAGTTACCATTTTCTTCCAAACATGTCCCTTCCTCATTTGATGCATGACAGCTGAACATTCCCAAGTAGAATTTTCTCTGAAAAAAGAAAACATGAATGAAACATATTGTCATTGGACCCTGAGGTCTAAACTTTTGATACACCCTGTATATCTTACACTGCTGAATTCTCTAGATTTATTTGAAAATACTTTAAAAATTTTCTCTCATAGTTCACCTCCAGGATAGTTCTCACAATAAGCAGCTCCTATTTCAGCTTTAGCTTTCTTTTTTTTACCAAACCCTCTTAAATACAAGTTATCTGTTCTTGGGGAATAGTATTCTATTTTTCATATTCTTGTTGGGTTTAATCTCTGGGAATGCCAAATGCTTTCCTTTATGTTTCATTTATTCCCATGCTGAGAAACCACCCTTGTCCCCTTTGCTTTGAGCAAGCAAAATAAACAGGTACTTCAGCTGTAAGCCTGCCAGAGGAGAGGCTGAGCTGGAAGAAAGCTGAGAACAACAGAACAACAGACTTGGAAGGGGTCATCTAGTCCAACCCCTTCTCAAGAAGGTGACCATATACCAGTGGTGGCAAACCTTTTCAGCACTGAGTGCTGAATGTGAGCATGTGCACATGTGCCTTCTGAGCATGCATGTGGATTCCACGGGCGTGTGATTCATGTGTGTGTACTTTCATGCATGTGCAATTCATGCATGTATCTTGTGTGCATGCACACACTGCTGATGCTTTCACATGCACAGTTGTGCGGGAGTCTCATGCACATGTGAAGTTGCGCAGTTGCTGCACATGGATTCTCGCATGCATGCATGGTCATGCAGGAGTCACATACAGATTCTCACATGAATGCACAGTCGTGCAGGAGTCGCGCAGGAGTTACACATGTGCACACATGCGCAGTCAGTGAGTTGGGGCGATGGCTAGTGTGCCGGCAGAGATGGGGCTGTGTGCCAGCTGGAGCATGTGTGCCATAGGTTCTCCATCATGGCCCTATATGTTTCTGACAGATGGCTGTCCAGTCTCTTCTAGAAAACTTCCAGAGAGTAGAAGGCTATGATTCAAATGCATTTTAAAAAATATCCAGAACATTATTTTATGTTCAAACAGCACCTTGGATGAAAGAGAAGAAACAAATCATGATTTAGGATTTATCCTATAGTTGTTTTGCACTTGATCCCTCCAGGCACTATAAGGATAATGAATTGTTTATTCAGGGTTAGAAAGCCTAGGGAGAAGTTGGCTAGCAGAGGTTAGGACTTTGACCAACTGAAAGAAACCAAGGGTGAAGATGCCCGCGGGCACTCAGGAAAACTGGTATTGCTGCCTTCAATGGTCACTTGGCTGAGCACATATCACTAGCACCAGTTTGTGCACTTTTACTCTCTGTGTTTTGTGTTTTAAATGTCGTCTGTAGGGTTTTGAATTTACAATCTGGTTTTGGCACAAGGCTGGGATTCCTCAGTATTAGCTTTCCATTAAAACAAAAGTTGCTAGCTTCTGTGATGGAAGCTGAAATCCCAGAAAATATTTGGGGGGTGGAGTGTGTGTGCAATGGTGGGGATGGAACAGGAAGAAGAATGTCTGCTACAAGCTTGGGAAGAGTCCTCACCTTTGCAGAATGGGGATAAATTTCCTAAGTTCCCTTGACTTTGCTTCTTTGCTCATAGTATCTCCCCTCCCTCAGGATGATTCCATTTACCACAATTGCAGAATATGAACATGTATGTATGTATGTATGGATGTATGTA